>JAODUG010034537.1:0-18256 GCA_027564795.1 Aphredoderus sayanus
TATATAATGTCTCTGGTACTTCTCCCATAGAGTTCTATTGAGGGTCCTGTATTAAGTGGTCTGTCTCCTCTATATAACGTCTCTGCCTCAGGTGCAGTGTACCAGGCCAGACTGCAGGAAGTGGCGTCAGCTGACCAAAGATAGCCAGCTCACGGCTGCGCTTGCAGCCAGCTATCGCTGTGGCATGAAGTTCAACAGTATCAAGGTGAGTGGGCGGCGGTGAAGAGGGGCAACGGGCGTACTGTAGGTAGCGTACTGTAGGTACCCCCCTCGTCACGCTGTGTCTTTGTGTGTGCCTGCAGAGTGAGGGTCCTGACCAGTGCTCCCAGCCAGAAGACTTGGTGCGTCCAAAGAATTTGAGGCAGTTTTGTCAGTTCTGATCTGTTGTATAAACAGGTTTTATTTATATATTTATTTTATTTAATTATTTATTTATAAAATAGTTTTTGGGGATAAAAGTAAAAATTACTTTTAATTTTTGGTTCAAAATCTCAAATGCATATAAAGATAGTTTAAATACTACTTACTATTTTTTTTAAATAAAAATTAAAAAATTATAAAAAATAAAATTAATAATATGCAAAAAAACAGGTGTTTTACTTTATACTTTTTTTTTCTATTTTTTTTTTTTTCCACACAGAGAGTGGCCGAGGTGATTGACAGCTGGTGGCACTCGATGCTGATCCTGCCCCCGCTGTTCAAAGACAGCCCGGCCAGCCCCTTCCTGGCGGCCTACTACCCCGACTGTGTGGGCATGAGCCCCTCGGGCTCCGCCGGCACCGCGGCGGCCCTGACCGAGCTGAGGACCGAACGCAGCAGAGCCATCCAGCCTCACAGTGAGTCCACTGGCAAGCATCTTGTTAACCCTTGTGATGTCCTCTCGGTCAAACTGACCCAAATCACTAGCTCTTTGTGGCAGATAGGAGGCGCTAAACCTAATTCTACAGCTTACAGTTAAAGTCCGCCATTGCTGTTTTCACTGTCAGCGCACCTAAACTACAATATTGGTATGACACTGACGGATCACTGTTCAGATCACTTGTTACTCGGTCTCAGTCACAAACGATTTCAAGCTCTCATTTTCAGACTCATTTTCGCTGCAAAGTTAAACTGAAGCTCACGAGATCAGGATGGTGTCGCGAGGCTACAAATCTCCCACCTCTAATGGTTATCCCATGCTGTCTCCCCCCTACCCCCCCCCCACCCCCAGTCCCAGGGCTGTCTCCGTACTTCCAGCCCTTCTACCAGCCCAACGAGTGCGGCAAGGCTCTGTGCGTGCGCCCCGACATGATGGAGCTGGACGAGCTCTACGAGTTCCCAGAGTTCAGCCGCGACCCCACCATGTACCTGGCCCTGCGCAACCTGATCCTGGCCTCCTGGCACCTGGACTGCAGGGTACGGGCCCCCGGGGGTGACGCGCTGTGCGCAGGGCTGCATACAGTGTGTACAGGGAGTAGTCTCGGCCTCTTCCGCCCATTAGTCCGTCAGCACCACGTCACATAAGCAACTCTGTGCTGAAAGTCTAAAGATACAAACACCCCTGAAAGCTCAACAGCACTTTCGGGAATTGGTTCTGGTTGATTTTCATTGGCTGTTAGCGTTGTCACTCACAAGTTTGTATCCGTTATTCCGGTGCGAAGCTTGTGCAGTGCTTTTATTTACTGATTTTAAAAATGTCAATACATTTTAGCCCATAACCTGCTGATTTAACAGATTTACAATACATGCAGACAACCGTTAAGTCGTCCCGGTTCCTTTCCCAAATAATTGTCTGTAAGTTTAATGTCCGACTTGGTCATTGAGTTGTCATCGTGCATGTCAATCAAAGCACCTCTCCTGTCAACTAGGCGGTTCTTGACGAGGTTAGCCATCGCTGTGTCCCAGACTTCACACAAGTACAGGTAGCTAGCTATAAGCTAACTATAGTGAAGCTCGCCCTGATGACATGCTGTGGTCATTACGCGGAAGAGGAAGAAAATAGAGATTCACCCTTTTTGTAATGGCAACTCTACATTCACTCTGGGTCAAAATCAGGTTCAGTATAAGTTATGTCCATCCTCCATCCTCCACCTGAAGATGCCACCTAGGGCAGAGCACACCTGGTCTGAATGACACTGGTTGAACGCCACCTACCTACAGTCAAACTGTCCTGTGTCCTCCCGTCCTGAAGGCGGTGCTGTCGCCCCAGCGGTGCGCTCCCCACGTCGTCGTGCGCGGGCTGGTGCGCGTGCGCTGCGTGCAGGAGCTGGACCGCGTGCTCCACTTCATGACCAGGAAGGGCCTGATCAACACGGGCGTGCTGACGGTCGCGCAGCCCCTGCTCCCCGAGAGACACCGCTCCGTAAGCCACCCGCCCTCGCCGAGGTGTTGACCCTCCCGCTGTGCTTGGGGTTTCAAACGCACTGTCTTTTTCTTTCTTTGCCAGTAGATGGCGCAAACCTTGACACGTCATATGCTGTGTTGGTAAAAAGGTAGTGCGTTGGGGTCATTTTGACCCGAAGGCCGGCGGGAGGGTTAAAGGTGCCGTGGGTAGGATTTGAGCATAGTCTGATAGAAATGCCATAGAGGTACATCAGCTGTCAGTGATTCAAATGCTCTGGTTGACGGCCTGGTTGAGGTTTTACCAATCTGGCCGGCTTTTGCCTGATTGGTGGGTCTGGCCATTCTATCTTGCCTGTCAATCAAATGACACCGCATAGACATCTACAACCTGTTTGTCAATGAGCTCCACAAAGAGGGAGGGGGCGGGTCTTTGGGTAGTTGACACAAAAGCTTGTTCCCTTTCGCTGTTTTTATTAGCTAGCTCTCAAATCCCACCTACAGCAGCTTTAATGGATGGTTATTTTTCCATTTGACTTGAACTTCAATCGCATTTGTACACTTCTGAACACGTGGTTCCCCTATATCGTCCATGTCTGAGAAGCTTTTCATTGTTTTATGTTTTTTATTTTTTTTATTTAATGTTTGCAGAAAAACGTAATTGTGATTGGAGCTGGCGCATCGGGACTGGCAGCTGCACGGCAGTTGCAGAACTTTGGCACACAGGTAAACTGGCAGAGGGGTTTCCTCAGTGGCACATTATTTATTCATGGTGTGGTATGAAGGTGGCATATCACACACACCATGGTTTTATTATTTGCCGCCCCGATGATGTTGCCGTTTAGGTTTAATCGTCACACAATACCTCTCGATGTTTAGGTACACAGATGTACCTATTTAAATAAAATGAATGAAAAGAGATGCTAACATGACGCATTAAGGTAAAAGTTGTATACTTGAATATTACCTTACTGACTATTTTCCCTGCTAATTCTCAGAAGGCTTTCTTCCTTCTGTTGGTGTAACGGTGGCCAGCTGGTAGCTGTGCGGTGTTAAACCTCACTCTCCGACACCTCATAGGACGCTCTGGCCATGCATGCTAGAGCCCATTGGGTTTTAGCGTGTCTTGTAGGAGCGTCTGCTCTCTAAGCGGGAGACCCGGGTTTGCGTCCCGGTCGGAGCGACCGCGGTTACGGAGGAGGAGTATAGCGTGTTCTTTCTGGTAGTCGCATTGTTGTAACCTTTTTGACCTTTTGCGCGGCGCAGGTGGTTATGCTTGAAGCGAGGGACCGGCTCGGAGGCCGCGTGTGGGACGACGACAGCCTGGGCATCACCGTAGGCAGGGGCGCTCAGATTGTCAACGGCTGCGTCAACAACCCCATTGCCCTGATGTGTGAGCAGGTGAGACCTGATGTGTGAGCAGGTGAGACCTGATGTGTGAGCAGGTGAGACCTGATGTGTGAGCAGGTGAGACCTGATGTGTGAGCAGGTGACTGCTGCCATCGCCAAGGCTGGGGAATAGTGTTGAGCACAGTGTTGCTCGTTTGTGTTCCCATTCACAGAGCCAGGGCTGTGTTGAAACACTGGATGTTTATTTTAGTTTAGTTCATTTATTTGTATCCAGTGTGTGCACACAACAGAGAAGATCCTGAGGATATATTCATTGGATTTTTAGTGTATGGGATTAGAATTCCTTACCATGTCTGTCTGTCTGTATGTAAAGGTTTTGTAAGAATGTACGGTACTTTAATGTGAAGAACACGGTTTTCCAGAAAACCCTTAACTCCATGCTGACATTTGCGTTGCCTGCAGATGGGCATCAAGATGCACAAGCTGGGGGAGAGGTGCGACCTCTTCCAGGAGGGAGGGGGCACTACCGACCCAGCTATCGACAAGAGAATGGACTTCCACTTCAACGCCATTTTGGATGTGGTGTCAGAGTGGAGGAAGGACAAGGCGCAGAACCAGGACACTCCACTAGGAGGTGCTAAATAGTGATACTGTAATGCTATTTTTTCCCAAACGAGAGCATTTTGCGAATGGTAAAATGAAGTTGCCTCCCTCAAAATCATGTCTAGTGGAATGACTCAGTGGCTAGATTTTCTTTAAGTGTATGTGTGTGTGATCTATAGAAAAGGTGCAAGAGGTCTACAAGAACTTTCTTCAGGAGTCTGGCATGCAGTTCAGTGAGCTGGAAGAGAAGGTGCTGCAGTTCCATCTTAGCAACCTGGAATATGCTTGTGGAAGCACTCTGGACCAGGTGTGCAATTCAGCAGAAATCCAAAAATCTGTAATACCTTTTTTCACTCTCGATTGTACATTAGTGAATTACAACACACACCTATTTAAATGTGTTTTAAAAACAACTTTGTAGGTATCGGCGAGATCCTGGGACCACAATGAGTTTTTTGCCCAGTTTTCCGGCGACCACACCTTGCTAACCAACGGTTACTCTGTCCTGCTGCATAAGCTGGCTGAGGGACTTGACATCCGCACCAAGTGTCCAGTATGTGTTTATGGGTTATTTTTTTAATATTTTTTTTATATATGAACAGGAAGCTTAAGCTGGTTCTACCTGTCGCAATCTTTGTAATACCTTACTCCGCCTGTAATGCAGGGCTATCCATAAGTTAATGTATACCTTGATTAATTTTCCATTGACTTATATAGAAAGTCACCCCACGTACAGTTGTCATTAATGGGAAAACTAGCTATAGAGACCAAAACAGTTTTTTTTTTTTTGGGAACAGGCTGTGAACATTTCTGCTGTAAACCAGACATTTTAGACATGGGTGGGTCTGTGGAGATTGACTCGCTTTTAAAGCCAGCCTCAAGTGGCCATGCATGGAACTGCAGACTTTGGCACTTTGCATTAGATTAACTTCTCAGCATTGGAGGTTCTTGCGTGCTCTTGACAAGTGGCTCTCTTCGTGTACACT
Organism: Aphredoderus sayanus; assembly: GCA_027564795.1. Taxonomy (NCBI): domain Eukaryota; kingdom Metazoa; phylum Chordata; class Actinopteri; order Percopsiformes; family Aphredoderidae; genus Aphredoderus; species Aphredoderus sayanus. The sequence goes on from JAODUG010034537.1 coordinate 5,259, forward strand.
AACGCGCGTGTCTCGATGTGTGTCCATGTGACAGGTTCAGGTTATCGACTACTCGGGCGATGTTGTCAAGGTGACCTCAACTAATGGGTCACAGTGGACGGCACACAAGGTAAATGAAGAAAAATCTGACAACAGCCGTGGGATGTTATTGTTACAGTGTTGCTGAGCTCAAGGACATGCCTTGTGTCTGCCGGTCTCTCCCATGTGAGCTGGGAGACACGAGGTCCAGTATTATCCCTTTTCTTTCTTTTTTTATTTGTTTTGTTTTATTTGTATTTTGTTTTAGGTTCTGGTTACTGTACCATTGACATTGCTTCAGAAGAACTCCATTCAGTTCATTCCCCCACTTCCTGAGAGGAAGATGAAAGCCATACACAGTCTTGGGGCAGGTATCATTGAGAAGGTAAGAGATTAGGACATCTTCTTCTATTCTGATAACTGCCATGTTGCATTGCAGAATTTTGGACGTTGGCTACATTCATGGATAAAGAAATAAAGATATCTTGTTAAATATTGTGAGATAGATTCTTGTATTTTTCTTTGAACTCTCCACAGATTGCGCTGCAGTTTCCGTACCGATTCTGGGACAGCAAAATACAAGGAGCAGATTATTTTGGTCACATTCCTCCAAGCCCAGACAAGAGGGGCATGTTTGGTGTGTTCTATGACTTGGATCCACAGGTTTGTTGATTTTATCAAACTAATAATGCACATCCTAGCATTTAAACCATCTAATAGTCTAATTATTTCTTAACAAGGATCTCCAGATGTCCAAACCTGACACCACCCCATACATTGTGATTTTACATGTTAAGAGGTGTTTGACTCATGAACAATTCATTGAAAATAAACAAATATTTTAAGTGAATGAAATGATGTGTTCAATGCTGTGCACTGATTTTGTTATTTAAAATGTCTCGTTCTTGTTAACATTAAGCTGAATTAAGGCTGCTATGGCTTTTCTCATTTTGTTCCTAGCATGAGGAGATATCCTCTTGGAGGCATGGCCTGTGGACATGTTTAGGGCCATGTCATTGATTGGGAGAACTGACCAATTCACTTTAGTAATGGTGACCGAGTGCTATTTCAAGTCTGAATGTCTAGGAAGAATATATGTAATGAGTTCAAATATTGACAAGCTTACACCATAATGACTGACTGTACCTTTAACCCTCATGATGTCCTCTCGGTCAAACTGACCCAAATCACTAGCTCTTTGTGGCAGATAGATGCTGCTAAACCTAATTCTACAGCTTACACAGACACGTGATGTGCACTGCTGGCACAACAAGGTGTGAGTTTGAATGTTACATGGCACAAAAAAATGCATAAATAAATAAATGATGAACAAGTAAATACAGACGGCACTGAAAATAAAAAGAACCACACAATCATACACAATCAGATGGCGCTATCTTCTGGCAAAGCGTTGGAAACTCGAGGACAACAGGAGGGTTAACATGCAGTCTGCGTTTGTATGCAGGGGAAGCAGCCCGTCCTGATGTCCGTCATCAGTGGTGACGCCGTATCTGTCGTTCACAAAATGGATGACGGCGAGGTGGTGAAGGAATGCGTGAGTGTCCTGCGGGAACTCTTTAAAGAACAGGTAACTGGAATTACATTTCCATAGAAACACATTTACTGCAAGAACTCGTTTTCTTTCTATTATGTTCACATTTCTTTTCTTAATTAAGTTAATTTCAAGCCTCTGTTTTGAAACGCAGTGAAAAGAAACGTACCTCTCTTTTTTTTTATCGTCTCTCCTAGGATGTCCCTGAACCACAAAATTTCTTTGTGACGCGCTGGAGCAAAGACCTCTGGTCCCAGATGTCCTACAGTTTTGTAAAGACAGGGGGCAGCGGAGAGGCCTATGACATCATAGCTGAAGACGTGCAGGGCAAAGTGTTCTTTGCCGGGGAGGTGAGATGACTTTTGATGATGATCTAGTGAAATCAGTCGAATAGCTCTTTAATTAGACGTTTGTTTGTTTTGTTTTTTGTTTTTTTTGGGATGTACCCAGGCCACCAACAGACACTTCCCTCAGACTGTTACAGGGGCTTACCTGAGTGGCGTCCGGGAAGCCAGCAAGATGGCTGCCATGTAAACTGCAGTTTGAGAGCACTTGCAGCACTGGCTTAAGGGAACAAAATAACCCGGATGATGACCCAACCTGCTGTGTTTCCCCGTTGGTGTCATCCAGTGTACTCTGCTGCAGCAGAGTTTTGTAAGGGCTTCAAAGGGCTACTTTCTTCCCAATGTTAACCCTCCTGTTGTCCTGTTGGTCAAAATGACCCAGTACACTAACTTTTTAATTCCATCAGAGGGCGCCAACCACAACAGGGACATGACGGGGCAGCGGTTGGTGCCCTCTGCTGGCACACTAAGGTAGTGCGTTTTAAACTCAAGGACAACAGGAGGGTTAAATAGAGAAAAATAAGTGCTTCTCTTCTTGCTGAACTAATGTCCACATCAGTAATTAATTATTGATAACCACTTGGATGATGAGTATTTCATCAGGCCAGGCGTAGAAAAGGAAATTTTTCTTAGATGTAGTGTAATGACTGGTATACTAAGCACTTCTGAAGGTTTCTGTTTGAGAAATTATGAGGCACGAAACATTGGTCCTTGCTGTCATTTAAATTAAGTTCAAATAGACTTGAATGGATTTCATATCCTAAGATTAAATATTGAGAGTTTTTTTTTTTCTCAAGGTTCAGGCCAATGTTTTATGTATATATGTTTATGTTGTACTGTGGCAAGTGTTGTAGATGTGCTGGTTGGTATTGTAAACTGAAATGGCAACAAGCTGGTTAGATGTAGTTGTTTCAGCAGTAGCACTTTTTTTTATGGAACCATTTTTTGTTTTAGCGTTAGGAATAAGTACAGGCCGTTGTTCTGGCTTCTGTTTCTTTTAGGGTCGATTATGTTCAGTGGACACTAAATAGCCTACTTTCTCAGGGATGTGATCATGGCAACACCGTGCAACCATACATTCAGCAGGTATCTTTTCAGTAATGTGTGCCTCAAATCAGTTGAGGAGATAGGGCAGGGGGAAGACATCCCTAATTATAATCCTCCATGTTTCTTGGTTACGAACAGGAGAACAATGGTGTTTTGAATATATAATATAATTAACTCAAATCAGGAGGAGGAAGAACAATCCCTATTTATAGTCCTCCACGTTTCTTGGTTTTGTATTAAACTATACTAGTATACTTTTTAACGGTTTTGCATATCTCTGATCTACTTTCAAAAACTCTACGTCATTCAGATTCATACATGCGACTTTACACTGCTGGAATATTTATCATGTCTGTGTGTAATAAAACATGTGGCACACACCAGTGTATTCTACTTGTCTCATTTACTACCGTGCGTGACCAAATGCTGAGGGCGCAAAACAAATGCTTGGACATACTTTCAGAAGGAAAGCACATCCTCGCAAGACAATAGGTAATGCGGGCAATAGGTAATGCGGGAGTGCCCACCAAGTTATTATCTGTCCGTTCTGGGTTCGTTAAGTTTCGTTCCATTACCCGTATATTTTATAAATCCATGTTCCTACCATATAGTTACAGTGGCCGGTTCTGGTGGTTCATGGTAGTACCTATGGGTAGTACCTATGGGTAGTACCTATGGGTAGTACCCATAACTAATAACGGTTGTACCCATAGTGTACCCTATGGTTGTACTACCCCAACCACTGCCCAAAGTGACGTAAACCAATGAAGCGTTGGTACGTCATCGGTAATCGACACAACGCCGAGCAGTCAAAATCAAAAACCGAAGGCGCGCGTTTGGTGTTATAACCCATGGTTCGACCATGGAAGTGTTATGCGTGTGATTGTTTTACATATAATTGTTATTTTATCTGTGTAGGATCGACAATCGGAACTTTATAAACGAGGGCGCTGTTAACGAAATGGACATTGCGACAGACCAGCTGCCTGCTAATATTTTGGCAGAGGATACAGGTAACACAGTACGGCAGTACGTTACGTGCGCTATAGAAGTTAAAAACAACATACGGTCAACTATCGGCTTTTTTATCCATGTAGCTAAGCAATCTTACAGTTAAAATGATAAGCATTCACCCAGTCGTCTCCTTCTAATCTCAGACGATGAGAGCGCAGATGATGATGATGATGATGATGATGATGATGTACCTCTGTCGAAGTTACTGAAAGGGTCCAGTAATGCCGATAAACAAGTACTGCAGAACATCACACAGACCCTCTGTTCTAAGATCAACTGCGAATCAGGAGTAGAGGGAAATGGTAAGGTGAAAATGGAAACAGAAGATGCTATGTATTTTTAAATATGTATTTAATCTATTTTCTTTTTTACGATTTTAGCGTGTGGGGTTGCTCAGCTTTCTTTATAAAGAAAACGGTGCTAAACCTTTCACGTCTATCTGTTCATGAAAGGTTTGGATAACACCAAGGATGACAAGCCACTGATACAGATGAGAAACGCGTCCCTGCCAGCTGTAACATCAGAGAAGGAGGAAGAATCAGGCAGCTTAAATGTTGCTGATAACAAAGAATCCGGTAAATAAATTTTAGAATATAATGTTGACATCTCAAAACTTATCTGCAAATTAAAAAAGCACATAAAGGTTATTGTTGTAAAGAAACAGGAAGCAAAACCAAACATAACAAAAAATAATGGCAGGAAATCATTGTGATTCATTTATTTATCGTAAAAGAACATGGACATCCAAAAATAATGGTATAAAGTTTCTTTATAATGACATAATACAAGATAAACAGGTTAATTAAACAACAGGAACCAAAATGACATGTGACATGGTATGTCTTACTTGTAGACATCTCTGGAGATTATCACAGCTCGGACGAGGAGCCTTTCAGTGAACTCACCAAGAAGCTGAAGTCACAGCCACAAAAAGGGAAGCTCACGACATCCAGAGACACAAACAAGATGGAAGGCAGAATAAAAGTGGCAAAGAAAATTGGTAGGTGTGAAGCAAAGCATGTAGGTACAGAAGATGTATTAATATTCTTTATTCATGGCTCTTACATGTTTAATATGTAAGGATAATGCAACTTAATTGTTATTGTACATGTTTCCATATCTAGAGTCCTCTAGTGACAGTTCAGACGATGAGCCATTGATTCAGATCAAGAAGAGACTTTCAGCAGAAAAGGCTTCAACAATTAACAGGAGATCAAAAGCCAAAGATAATGGTAGGAAACTTTACGTTGTAATAAGAAACAAATAATGTAATGACATTTCTTTATGAAGACATAAACGTTTCTTTATAGTGATATAACACAACAGGATAATTAAACAACAGGAAGATAAAATTAAAATGTAATTGTACATCCAAAAGTAATGTAATCAGTTTTCTTTATAATGATGACAATAACACTAATAAGGTTCTAACTTCCTGATTGTTTATAATTAGACCCACTGCCATCGGATGAAAGCTCGGATGATGACTTGCCTTTAATAGCCCTGATTGGCAAGAAGGATAAACCGAACAAAAATATGTCAGTTTTACCAAAGAAGGCCCCGCCCCAAAAGAAGGCCGCACCCCCAAAAAGGGCCCAGCCCCCAAAGAAGACCCCAGCAGCACACAAGAAAAAAGGTACTGAAAAAAAATACTACTTGTTTTTACCATAAAAATGTAAATATATATGCTAATAAATGTAATCTTGTGGACACAAACAATTTCTTGTGAGCTAAACCTAATTCTACAGTTTACACACACATATGATGTGCACTGCTGACACACCAAGGTGTGTGTTTGAAACCCGAGGACAACAAGAGGGTTAAAAGGCACAAAAAATACATACATAAATAAATAATGAATAAAGAAATAAATACACACAGCAATGACAATTAAAAGCACACAAAATCCGATGGCGCCCTCTGGTGGCATAATTCGAGATAATTAACAGCAACAGGAGGGTTAGTCTATTAAACCCTGTTGTGGTATGTTTGACAGTGATATCCGGCAACGAAAGTTCTGAGGATGAGCCCCTAATTAACTTCATCAAAAAGGCCTTGCGAGATAAAACCAACAACATGGCTTCCAAAACGAAGACCACAGCTCATAAAAAGGGGACAACAGTTTCTTTGATCAAGAGGCTAGCTGAATTTGCACCACTGTGTGAGCCATTACTTCCTATTTACTTCCTATTTCAAGTTCCTGGGATTTTTATATATTTAAAAGCATAAGTGATGCTTAGAGTAGTATTTTTTTATTATTATTATTATTATTATTATTATTATTATTATTATTATATATTTTTGTGTGTGTTTTTGTATTTTCTAGCTGATTTAAGCAACAGTTCAGATGACGAGCCCCTGATCAAGATTGTGAGAAGGCAATATCCACAAGTGACCAAATCTCTGAGGGTAATACTGAATAGGTGCAGTGCTGGACAGGTTGGAAGACCAACAGCATTCAAGAGAGAATTGCTTCCAGGTAACACACTATATAGCCTGTTTATTGTTGATTGACTTTAACAATATCTTAACAATATTTAAACAATATTCACATTATTCTCCAATCTTTATTAGAAATACCTGTTGCTGAAGAAGACATGTCACCACCAGAAGAAACAAAGATGGAAGAGTTAGAAGGACAGATGTAGTTTCATTTAGATTGTGTATTGTATATTTTAAAATGTGGTCTGGGACAGAAAAACAACAGTGGGATAAACATTTTATGTAAAGAATCTCCAAAATAATTCCTCACTCGCTGAAAATATGAGATGTTATATTAATGTAATTTTATTATTATTAATGTGTTTCCCTTATTTACATTTTTAAATGTTTTATGTTTTAAATATTTTATATACAGTGCATAGTTAGAGATTTGTGATTCTGTTGAATAAACATTATCTCTCAGTATTCAGAATTTGCTGTATTCAGAAATGTGTGAATTTAATATACTTTAAACCACAGAAAATATAAAACAGTGTGATCTGAACTACAAATTAATTGTAATTATACTATATATATTATCAGTAACATATATATATCCCAGTGTTCTCAGCGAATGTGGACGAAAGTAGCGTGCTGACGTCATTTAGCGTATGACGTGGTTGCCCGTCTGCAACCTGCCTGCCTGTGTCTGTGCACCGCAGCGGCAGCTGTGCACTGTGCAGCTAGCTTGCAAGTTCCTGTTTCCCCTTTGAAACCCCCACTTTGGCTATAGCTAGCGGTGACACTGCTATCGCTAGCCGCCTGTATCTAGACACCCCCATAAACCTATACAGGGTAGACACTCGTTCAAGGTAATTGGGTTACTTGCTGGTAAGCTAGCATGCTGATATGCAGGGGACTGCTTTGGGTTTGAATGGTAGATATGACTGACTTAAAATGTAGAAAAGCCCTGACGTTGGAGGGAGACAAGCCCGAGAGAGAACTTGAGAGTGAGCCTGGTTCGCAGACACGTAAGTTGGACTAACAGTAATGTTAAGATGGCTCAAGTGTTATTACACATTTCCGTGCTTTTATACATTCAATGGGCAGATATCGTTGAATCTCCTTTGGGAAACAACCCAGAAGTTGAGGGAAATGTTTCCAGCGAGCCGGTGGACAATGAGACAGAGACGAAGAACGGCGGGGATAAAGAAAAGGAGACTCCCGATAAAGATAAAATTATCAACACGCCAAAAGCATCTGTTGGCAAATCCAAGCGATGTAAGTACAGCCCCCATTTCGTTTGTACAGATGCTCAACGTAGGCTTGATGCAGTTCCTCTTAAACACAGTGATTAGAGGCATTCAGACATCAAACTGACAGGAGGGTTTAAATACAAATCCCATAATGACACTTAAACACTGCCACTTTAAAACGTTGTTGTCTGCTGAGTTGCTAATTGACTAGTTCCTCAGCTTCTTAAAGGGACTGCAGACAAATATCAGATTACCAGTTCAATGACAGGAGCAGGATAGTCTAGTTGTATTGGTGTTCGAAGCCAATCCGGAAGGTCATAGGGTTGAGCCCTGCAGTTTGCCTACCTGTAAGCATCATTGAGCAAGATACTACTTGTAATTGTACTAGTAAGTTTCCTTGGATGCAGTCGTCCACTAAATTACCTAAGTGTAATGCAAATTACAATTAATTAATATCCGGCACTCTCAGACACTCTTACCACACCAAACAAACCAGTCCTTTACTGACATAGCTGCCATGAGATTTGATAAGTTAACTTTTGAGGTGTGTTGTTGTCATTCCCCCTCAGTTGTGATTCTCCAACGTCTGGTGAAGGTGTTCTTTGGGTGTATGGCAGCTGGAGCGTGTGGGACACTTTACATTGTGTATCTGTCCACCTACTATGAAAAGAAGTTCTGGTTTACCAGTAGACAGGTGGGTGCTTCTGAAACCATTACCGTTTATCTAGATCAGTCTTTGGTTGTGCACAACCTTTTGTTGCTAAATTCCATAAATTGTTTTGTATTTCATCGTAGGATCTTGAGGCTGAAATCACTTTCCAAGGAGGCAGTGGGTTGTATTATTACTACTACAAGCATATGCTGGCAGCACCAACTTTTGAGAGAGGTGAAATAATCTGTGTTTATCTTTTATTTTTTATTCTTAGACATGCTGATTTTGATGTGAATATAGTTGGTTACCTCTCACTAGTTCAAAGAGATAGATAGATAAATAGAGGTAGGTACATACTTTATCACAATGGGGAAATTGGACTTCTGCTCTACAAAGCTTAGATCCTTAGCACATATGACCACAAAGCACCAGAAAGCCAGACATAAAACAAAGAAGACATAACAGAGTACACACACACACACACACACACACACGTGAGGCATCCATTGGTGTGTTAATACCGGTAATTGTAACTTAGCTTCTGAGATTTATTTTAGGCCATTGCTTACATTTCGTAGATATTCCAGCTCAGAGGAGCTCTTAGAAGTTAGGTGGTAAGGTATTGTTGTCACTCATGTCCTTCCTGGGGTCACTGTGTGTTTTCCAGGGTTCTATGAGCTGACGGTGGACAACAGGACTGTTTCTGGTCAGACCATCAACGCAGTGGAGCGCCTGTCGCTCTACCCAGAGCTTATCACCGCCCTCATATACAGAGTAGCAGAATGCCAGGTCGGCGGCCCTGCCTCACCAGGATATGCTTACATGTACTGTAAAAGGGGGCCCTTATCAAGATGGCCGCCCGTGCGGCCAGACTGGCCTGTCACCTGTGGCATTCGTTCACGTTTCTAGACGTCTCCCTGCCCCAACATGCAGCACCCTATTGTCAGTTGCATGTCAGGCACCTGCCAGGTATCTTGTGTTGAAAATGGCCGCCCTTATCCAAACCAATTTCAACGGACGGCTTCCCAGTTAGCAGTCTCTGCAGAAGCCTGACAAAAGACCCATTCATTTGAATCGGGCGTGTTGGAGCAGGGAGCGGCGTGTAGGACGTGCAGGGCAGCGTTTGAAACCGCGTGTCCCGTGTGCTTCCAGGACCTCGTGGAGCCCATCCATTTCTACGTGGGAGCCGTGTTCGTGCTGCAGGCCGTCCACGTCACGGCCCTCTTCGTGTGCAGCTGGGTGATGAGCGGCACCTGGATGTCCGGCATGCTAGCCGTGGCGTGGTACGTGATCAACCGGTGAGTACAGGTCAGAGTGTAGAGTATGGTACATGCTAGCTAGCTAGGTAGCTAGCTAGCTAGCCGTGCCTTGGTATGTGCATCGTACATGCTAGTTAGCTAGCATACCAGACCAAGGCAGTCTGGTATGTGATCAGTATTGTATATGCTAGTTAGATAGCCTTGGTCTGATATGTGATCAGTATCATATATGCTAGTTAGCTAGCCTTGGTCTGGTATGTGATTGGTATTGTACATGTTACCTTGGTTTGGTATGTGATCAGTATCGTACATGCTAGTTAGCTAGCCTTGGTCTGGTATGTGATTGGTATTGTACATGCTAGTTAGCTAGCCTTGGTCTGGTATGTGATCAGTATCGTACATGGTAGTTAGCTAGCCTTGGTTTGGTATGTGATCAGTAGCTGAGTACCGGTCTGAGTGTACAGTATTGTACATGTTACCTTGGTTTTGTATGTGATCAGTAGGTGAGTACCGGTCTGAGTGTACAGTATCATGCATGTTACCTTACCTGTAATTCTAAACCATTTCCTGAACACCGAGGACAGTTTGATCCCACTTATCCAAGCCTATTAAAACTGCCTGTTAACACTGCTCCTGTCCACAGAACTGATACAACCAGAGTGGACTTTGGTGTTCCCCTGCGGGAGAACTGGGCCTTGCCCTGTTTCTCCTGTCAGGTGGCTGCTCTCACTGGGTTCCTGAGTAATGGCGTGAACTCCTCCACAGAGGTGAGTGTGCCTTGGACAGAGCACAGTTGGATAGTTTGACCTTTTAACCCTTGTGATTAAAGTGCCTTTTAACCCTCCTGTTGTCCTCGGGTTTCAAACTCACACCTTGTTGTGTCAGCAGTGCACATCATATGTCTGTGTAAGCTGTATAATTAGCGTTAGCGCCCTCTATCTGCCACAAAGAGCTAGTGTGTTGGACAACGTGTGGATTAAACAGGCCTGCTAAAATAACGCTGGTGGCTCTATTGAATACATGTGTGTGTGTGTGTGTGTGCTTCTAGATGTTCTGCTATCTGTTCATGAGCTCCACCACCTTCACCTTCCTCCTGGTGTGGGAGCACAGCCACTACGTACTCTTCGTCCAAGGCCTGTGTCTCTTCTTGCTGGACTCCCTGGACCTCATGCCACATCGCAAGGTAACGCCACAGTCCTGACAGGCCAGTCTGGTTGCATGGACGGCCATCTTGGTAAGGTACAATACATGCTGTTTGAAAGCTGATCTAACTCCTGCTGTGTTTGTTGGTATTAGATTAGTAGATGTCTGTTGGAAAGTTAGGACTTGCTATATATCAATGGGTTTGATTGCGTTTGTTGTCATTGCAAACACTACATATATAAAAACAATCCTGAAAAGTCAAGTTACGGTAGTATGTTCGGTCAAGCAAGTAGTATGTTCGGTACATTATATCAAAACCTTTAATTTTGGTCAGGGTATTTCCACATGTAGTATAACCATGCCTAATACTTAAGCAGGATAAGTGTTCCACTTTGCACTGGCATACAATGAAAGTTTTCATCCATTCATTTCAAGCCGTTAGTGATCAAACGTACTAAAAGTAGGAAGGGGAGCAATGTGTATTGCTTTGGGCATGTGACAGTGGTGCTGAGGCCGTTATAGACTGAATTTGAATAACTTCCTAATGGTTATCTTTATTCTCTCTCTCTCTCTCTCTCTCTCTCTCTCTCTCTCTCTCTGCCAAAGCATTTTACAACAGAATAAGGATTAATATAATTGCTATAATCAAAGAATTAACAAATAATTAATACATTAAATATGTACATTACTAAAGCAGTGGAATGAAATATATCAACCCTCAATTAAATCAATGAAATACATAAGTATCGTATTAGGGTTTAATTAATTAAAGAAACATTGACTGATTTACTGTATAACATTTTTAGAATCACAGATTGAAAAAAATAAATGTAAAAGTAAATAAAAAAAAGAAAATAAAGATGTACATTACTAAAGCAGTGGAAATTAAACACATTGTGCATACATATGGATAGAATTAATTAGAAATACATGCTAATCGTTCTTCATGGCAGAGGCTCACATATCAAGCTGCTATGTTTGTGCATAGTTCTTTTAGTAAATATGGTACTTTTTCTGCATTTGTTTTCATCTCAAATTCTTCTTTCATCTCAAATCGGTGGTATTTGTATTTGTCTCTAATGTGTTGATATATTTTACATGTAGTTACGAAGTGCAACTCCATTTCTACTTGGTTTTGTGAGCAGTGTGCACATAGTCTGTCTTCTCTCTGGAGTCAGGTCTGCCTATGGCGCCCTTTCTTTATAGCTAGGCTGTGTTCAACTGTGTACATAGTCACATTCTTCCTTAATGTTGGGTCTCTCTCTCACAATCTCTCACTTATTCTCTCACTCCCTTTGTCACTCACTTATTCTCTCTCTCTCACAATCTCTCACTTATTCTCTCACTCTCTCTCCCTCTGTCACTCACTTATTCTCTCTCTCTCTCTCTCTTTCTCCTTTTCTCGCTCTCTCGCTCAACAGATGGCCGACATTCACAAGGTGTACCTCAGTTCTCTGTTCCTGGCCTACCTGTTCCACTTCCAGAACCCTGTTCTTCTCAGCTGCCCCTTGCTCAGCCTCCTGATTGCCTCAGTTCTCGCCAGGTTCTTCCAGGTAAGACTAGTTCCTGTCTTCTTCTAGATAGTTTAGAATATTTTGTGTTTGCAGTGTTTTGTGTGCATTTAGACAGAACATACAGTGGGATAGTATGACTTCTAAACAGGCCTGCCAAAATACCGGTGGCTCCCTTGAACACATGTAAGCTAAATACAGCTGTGTGTGTGTGTGTGTGTTACAATTTGGGTTAATATGGCCTTAGCTCAGAAAACAGCAGGGTGTTATGTCTAAACTCCCTTATGATTTGTTTGATTGTATTTAAAATAATTCTTTCCACAGCCTTAGACAGCTACGCTAAACGTATTTTTGTGTTTTGTGTTAATTCAGAAGACCATGAAGATGGGTCCGGTAGTGGCCAGGCTAATGAAGCTCTTTGTGCACTTCCACCTGGTGTTCACCACGGCATTCACCTTCAGCTACGTAGTCAGGGTAAAGCACAGTCAGTAGTCGTGAATAGTTTCTCTTCACAATGTTCAATTTAAAGTCACATTTTCTGAAGATTGGGTTAATAGCTCCCCTGGAACCCCAAATATCCTCCCTAGCTCAGAGTTGATGTTTGGGGTGTAGAGAAAGGCCTCTAAGTGTTGTAGAGAGCAGTCAAGGCTTCTCAGTGCATAAGGGTCAAGTGTGATTCATAGCATCACACTTGTTTAACCCTTGTAATGTACTCAGAAATCTCGCTTTTGGCCACACGGCGGCGCCATCTGATTGTGTATGATTTATGTGTTTTTCAATT
>JAODUG010034548.1:0-18255 GCA_027564795.1 Aphredoderus sayanus
TTGTGCTCAGACAATACACTGTAGTCATTTGACGGAGCCGCCACATCACTTGCTGAGAGACGTGGAGACGCTAGCTTGCAGTAAACCGATTTGGTTGGGCCATATAACATCCCCAAAACAAGCATTTACTGTGTTAGTGTTAGCTAGGTAAACACAGAGGAGAGGGGCTTGTAACTGGCTGTACACTTGGCCTGTTTCCCTCCACAGCTCACAGAGTTTATTTACCGAGTCGATGACTCCTCGGAGGGCGTGGAATCCGCCCAGAACAGGAAACACGTGCTCGATGGTGTCTGCAATGGTGGCCAGCTAAAGTACATGAGCAGAGAGAGAGGATCAGGGGGGGTTCAATGGCAGAGTATGAGGGGATGTTGGTAACGGAACAAGAGAGAATGGACAGCAAGAAAAGTTAAAAGGAGAGTTATGCTTCAAGCAGGATGTTTTGGGCTTATACTGTCTAGGATGAGGTTCTTGTTTATATCTAGTTGCGATTGCAAAGCAAGAACAAACAGCATAGTTACAAAATCACAGAGATGAAAACATTGTCCAAGACCGAACTCACCAACGTGTGCAAATAGGAAAATGAATGGAAACATTAAAGAGCCTGACTCCACCCACTGCACACCTAAGATTGAAACTAAAAGCCTTTTTGCAACATACGGCAGTTTCAGACCCAAATCGAGGAGAGGATCTGTGAACATTTAACTTCAGCCACAAAGAAGGAGAAACCATGTACTTTAAAAACACCACAACACTGACAATCCAGTAATATGCCCACTTGTAATCAACAAAACTGGGCTTGAGTCATTGTAGAACATCCACATGAGAAAACAACACATTATCAAAGCATAAAATGCAGTAGCCTGAAACAGTCATGGTCAACTTGGCAATCGTTTGTACACTTCTGAAATTACAGGAAGCAAGCAATACATTGGACTTTTTTTGATTTGATTTGTTTTTAAGTATGGGTTAGCAAATTGTCATCGAAAAGTGTAATCGAAATACATGTTATGCACTGTACAGTACATGATCATAACATTAAGGGGAGCTATTCTAAACATTTTATACTTATTTAATATACTGAATATATGTCCCAAAATGGGACATTTAACATTTAAGGCAAAACGCATACTGGAAGACTTTATCATATGCGAATGATGAATTTTGAGTATAGTATATAACAGTGTGAGATGAGGGAACACATGACATCTTCATATTGTTTGTGCACATGCATTTCCAATTGAACGCCTTCTGGTTTCCAGCACTGTATCGGCAGATCTTGCGAGGTTTTTACAATATGGTATCATTGTATTTCATAACAAGATGGTATATTCAAAGATGACTTACCTGTGTCTCGTTGAAGTCTTTGACCCCAACACAGTAAACTATGGCACCAAGAGACCTGGCTCGTGCTGCCTGTTTGAAAACAGACAGATGGATTTCCTTTTTTTGTGTCTTTTTAGGATATTACTAAATGCAGTCTGGAAAATAGCTGGCCCAGTGTTTCTTACCTCTTGCTGTGCTGATTTGAGCTGATGTTCATGCAGCTCCCCATCTGTCAGGGCAATTATGACGCTAGCAGTCCCTGTTTAGATGTCAGCACAATGCAAACATATTGAGAAGTCTCTTCTTTAATCACTGGGGAAGCAGGGCTGTATATAGGTGATTCTATTTCGCTTACCAAGGTTTTCGCGGTTTATCTGTTGGTTTGCCTACAAATGGAAAAGAAAAGTAGACTGTGAGATGATGCAGGTTTTACATTAAACTGCTTAAGGTTGTTCTGCATACTATCCAGTACATATTGTGAAAACATACTTCATGTAGTCCAAGGTTCATGTTTGTGTCTCCACCAGGACTTTCTCTTTTCAGAGAGTTCAGCCCCTTTTTGATTTGTACTCTGCAAAGAGGACACATAGAACTATCAAACATCCATAAAGTCCATAAACCAAAGTCCAATGCCCATCAGAAACTACATCTACTTAAAAATAAAAATGATTGGTTAATATTGATCATAAAGAAGAAGTCAATTTTCAAAATATAACTTTTTAATTGATATATTTATATTGTTCTATACATGCCCTATAATGTCACAAAAGCCAAATACACCAAAACAGTAAGTTGTGATAATTGTGCATGTAGTCTGTGTGCATATGGTGATTAACTGTACCTGTTCTCAGTTAGTTCCATGATAGCAGAAGCACTACTCGAAAAGGTTATGAAGGACATCCTCAACAAGGGGCTATAATGAAATACAGACACAACCACATCATTGTGACAGAAAATCAACGCTTTATTTTTCCACAGGCCCAAGGGGACTGCTGGTTTTAAATTTCCCGGACACTTTCACTGTTAACAAGACTATTGTATTTAACAACAGAAAACACCAAACAATGTGTGGATACCTGCCAGAGGCTGGGTGTTTTGTTAAATTTATGGGCTGCAACAAAATTATTAGATTAACTTAATATTAAGTACTGGAAGTCAATGCTGGAGGACATACGTAATATGCTAAAGTTTTTGTATTTGTTGTCTTTCTTGCCCTTTGTACAGGAAAATGGAAAAAGGTTTTTGTTACTTATTCCTATACCCCCATGATTCCTGTTTTTTTGTTGTTGTTTTTTTTCATGGTCCATAATTTAACTAATTATTTAATAAAATATAAAAACAATTAAATCAAAGTTGGGGTTTCCCTTAAAACATAAAATTACAACTCCATCGCATTAGTATACAATAGTGACATAATACCTACTGTTATTTTGAACATGTAACCCCTTAATTCTTTAAAATACCTACATTGAGGGAAACAATACTAACTAAGAAATTAGTTACAGTAGCATGCTTTTTACACCAATTGATACTTATCAATATGTATCAAATTATGATATGTACTGTACCATAGTTTTATGAGTTTTGTTAACTCGACTAAGAAAAATTCAGCCATCTTCCATTTAGAAAATTGACTGAAATTATGTAGATAGATAGATTACTAAAACAAATATTTTTTATAAAGCTTGCAAAATGAAAATGGCAGCTATGGCAGAATGACCCATTAATAGCTTGTAATGGTGAGAACGGCACATGGAGTCAAATATTTTCTACAACAAACTCTTCTGAATGGTGGGGTGCCAGACTGATACTGTAGTTGTGGCAGAACCAAGTTGTGGTTGTGACATCTGGATGGTACTGTATCACAGGGCTAGGTGTAACAGCACCAAGTGACAGAGTTCCACCATTTATGGTTAAATGCTAGCTTAAATAGCGGCAGATCTACAGACGTAACCGTGACAATGATTGCAGGTGAAAGCTGTTAATACTGCGCATCAGTTAGTCTGTAGATGTCTTAGAAGTTGTGTTTATGTTCATTTGCGGTTGGATTTAGAACGGATTTGCACTCACACACTCACACACACACACACACACGCCCATGTACGCACAGGCACACACACACACACACACACACACACATACACACACGCACACACAAAGACAAACTCAAACAAAAAGACACACATGCATACACAAACACACACTGAGACATTGTTTGTAGGAGGAGGAAGTCTGTGTGTATGCAAACATTTCAGTTGTTTAAATGGAAAATATCATTTTCTTTCTTCTGCTTGCTACAGCTGTTTGCATCACAAAGCTCCAGGTGTTTGTGACACTATTATACCACCCACACAACACACTCATGTGAGTTCAGGCAATGCTGTGAGGATTTTGTATTCTACTTCAATTCTACCAATGTCTCCTTAAAGGTGGAGTAAGCAATGCTTGATAAAGGCTGTTTATATTTGAACACAACCTCAATACAAATACAAGTCTCCCTTCAGTGCCATAGGGTGCTCCCTCTGAAGCTCGGCCCTGCTCCGGACATGCACTGCAAAGACTGGGATAGTGTTGTGTTGCTTGATGTACTGTTTTCATATTTACAGAGCCCGGGCTTTGTGCTGTAAGAACACTGGACACACAGACCGGACACACTTTGAGGAGATATTTGCTGAATTCGATTGGATGAAAAGGTGTATTGGATTAGAATCGCTAACCCCACCTTTAAGTAAATTGAATATTTAAGTTTCAGTTTGCCACAAGTCAGTCCACCTGTAGATTCCTTCCTAAACTCACCAAAATGACACAGGCCATAAACCCACCTCCTGGGTGAGATGGCACAAATTGTCTGTGGCGATGTATCGAAAGCACATATGCTGAGTAATTTAACAGATGTCTAGTGTTGATGGTGGAGACTGTGAATGTGGCTTTCCCACTGCTGCTATTGATGAGTGTCAAGTGAGCATTTCATCTTGGGTCTCCGGGACAAGCATTTTAGCATTTGAGTTACTGTACCCAAACCCTAAAGAATTTTATGGAGAAGTCAATTGGCGCTCTGTTTACTGTATCTGTTGAATGGAAGGCATTACTATTTAGTTGAGGGGATATATTTTAATAGGATCTGGTTATCACTTTTTCTGTGTTAATGAATGCTATATACTGTCCTCTATATGCTGAATTAACATATTCACACTGACCTATTTTCTGTACTGTATATTATATTTACCTTTTAAATTTCTCTGCCAGATGTTCCACAAAGTAGTAGATTTCCTCCCAGTGGTGCTTCACACTGCCAGACCTATGAGTCAAAAAGGACAACACAAGATATTACATTCAACATTTATTATTTACAATACAAATATATTTACTATACTCCACATTCACTTTCGACTAATCTGTCCGACGTGATCAAACAAAACACACACTGATAGGTCCATTGATAGGGGTCTGACCCGACATATTTAGTGCGTAGTGTTAGTAACTCAAAGCAGCTATCCAGCTGAATTCATTAGGGCCTGGTGAGGAGTAAAGAGAGCAGGTGGTGTAGAGTTGTTGGCTGTGATTGTAATTGAGGCCCTGAAGGCTAAGGAAACAAGTCCTCTTCTCCCCAGGGACCCTCCATAAAAGGTGAACAGTGATCCCTAAATGAACACATTTCACTTCCGCACATGCATGTGACAGCACATGTGAGTAATAATTGTTGTTGAGTGTTTAAAAGTATACTCTACTTGCATGTATGTGTGTTATGGTTTGCGTGCCCATTTTTATTACATGTTGAGGATGGGCGTCCGGAGTCCTGCATCCCGTGTGATGTTAGCTAACAAGCTACCCAGAGAGATCAATCAATCAATCAATATTTATTTGTATAGCAGTTTTCATACAAATACATGTAGCACAAAGTGCTTCACACTACAAAACCATTTAAAACTATACTTAAATAAATTAATTATATATAAAAAAACAACAGCAATGTAATAAGACCACCCTATGTAACACCCATCATCCCAACCCTCCAATCACAAACAAGCACCAAGGAAAACAGAAAATCAAGCCCAAACATCCGGAGTCCCATTCCCACCATCCCCGAAACACTAAAAATCAGAGGACCCCAGACCCACTCCCCAACCACTCAATCTCAGTCAGAGAATGGAAAACCAAAGACACTGAAGGAATGAGCCCACACACCAACATACCCCTGACCCCCAAGGATGTGGCACCAGGGGTGCACCACTGAACACAGACACAACACAGGTGACTAAATGCACCAGCTCCCCCCAGCTAAACCCCCACTGCAGGCCAGGGCACACACCCACCCACGATCCAGCCCACCAACCAGGCACCACCAGGCCAGCACCATAAGTGGAACCACGGAAATGACACCACAGAAGCACTAAATAACCCAATCCACCCAGTCCAACACACCTCCCAGAACCTCCAATGCTCTATCCCCGACCAGTAAACATAAAGCCCTCCATAGCCAGAGAAATTGAACCGACATTGGGGCCCCAAACCACTCCTCCATCACATGAAACAAGTTAATTGACCGTGGAGGAACTGGCACCATTAACAGTATGATGCTATCTGAAAGGGGAGATGTTCTATACCTACCAAGCCTGTGTACCACAGACCAGAAACACATGATGATGACACCATTAGACAGACCTTTGTATGTGAGTTAGAGTCAATAAAGCATTTGTCTTTTGGATTTTGTCACCGATATACTTCTTTTCAATCTAGATTTGCCTAACTGTTCTCAGTCCCTCAATTTAGGGCACATCGGATTCACCATTCATTACATGCTGACTATATCTGATACAAAACACCTTTATGGCATACATTCATATGTCTGTTGTGTATATCTATATAATCTGTAACTACAGAATATGTTTATTCTATGCTATAACTATTTATTCTATATTCTAGAAAATGCATAATTGTGTCCAGACAAACAGGAACTAATACTTAATGCATTAAGTTGTGTAATGGTCAAAGGCCCCAGTTACGGCATGTGCTCCATTACAAGTGGGTACGGGAAATGACAGGTTCTTGTGGTTCTTTGAGTACAGGATGACACATTTTAGGGCCTCAGTGTTGGTTGCATTACAGTATGAAACCCAACTGTTGTATTGTGATGTATCCTGAAATAACAGAATACAATCTTATCAAAGCATATAGTATAGTGTATTGCATCCAGTAATTGTCACCAAAATGACTCGGCTCTATCGCAATTTTTTGGAAAAGTTGACCTTGATTAGTGTTGATTAGTGGATCTTTACAAATATCAGTCAGCAACAATCTCCGTACGTTTTTTCCTCTCTGGCTGAGTCGGCACCTTTACAAGCCAAAGTGTCAACATAAGAAGTACATGTGGAGAAGTAAGTGGAGGTGATGCTCGGTTTTTCCAAGTGAACCGCGTTTGGAGCTATTGCTTAGTACAAATTGCACGCATACACACACACACACACACATGCACGCACGCACACACACACACACACACTCACTATACAACCTTTCTGAGGAAAGGAGAAAGCCAATTTCAGGGGTGCAGAACGTTCCATTGCACCAAACATGAACACAGCAAAACGCTTTCTTTCCTTTCCCTCCCACTAGAAGTAGAGTCTCTGTGTTTATATAACACCAAGGTAAAGTTGAGGACTCCCTCCATTGGTTTTTCAACTCCTGATGACTCCTTATTTCTGAATCACAATGGCCCATGTTTGTGTTGGCGCTTTAAGCATTCTGAGGCTGCTGCAGTCGTGAGACTTGGGCCTAGCTTGCACTTTCACTCACCTGTCCAAACAGGGTTAAGAAAGGAAGTGGGCCATTTTCTTAGTACATCCTAGATGAAACCACTTTATGTGGCACCTTTTTATTTTTTCCTTCCTTTGATCTCATTTTATTGGTTGGCCTTGCAGTTCAAAGGTTTTTGAATGGCTTGTGTTGTGAGAGGCACAGCAACTGAAACTATATAATCCCTGACTAACTAATAGTGTGATGATATGTCACAGTGCACTATCAAGTGTTTATTAGATGAATGCGCTGGATAAGCAGGATAAATTCTGTCAAGAAGACGTGTCATTTTTGATCCTGCAATAAGAAGATTTAAAAAAGACCATCTGTGATATTACATTTCATTTAGATCAGGCAGAATGACATAATGTGGAAAAGCTGTTGGCGCTCTCTCTCTTACTCATCCTCAGAAGGCAATGTGGAGATGATTTGTTAGGAAGTGCAGCCGGTAACCACAGGGCCAAATTCCCCCCCGTGCCTGCTCTCTGTGCCTGTTTCAGCCCACATGGCTGGCAGCAGGCCTACAGGCCAAAACAGACCAGAGCAGCTACATGGCCAAGGAGTCAAAAAAACATCAGTGGCTTTCAAGTGGGTGTTGGTACTCAAATCATCTTGTTCTTTTACTTTTTTTTTAAATGTGCATACATTATGTTAACATATATAGAGATTTCAAAGATCCTATAGAAGAGTCTTCCTTGAGGAATCTCATAACAATTGTTTTATGTATTCTGAAGACAACTTCTACGGTTCTCTTTGGAACCCAGAGCAGCTGTTGATATCTAACACCTCTATGGACCGACAGGACTAGGACAGGATCATTATTTTTCTTTCTTTTTAAAACAGACTAGAACGGGGACATGTGAGAAAAAAATTTCCCCGCCACAGTTTTCAGTTCTGTTTTCAGTTCTACATTTGGGTAACTGAGGTGCCTACCAACCCACAACAGGTGAAGTAAGACAATCCAGTTAGTGTATTTTGAGCCACCTATGTTAGAAAGCATGCATTTAGCAAGACGTTCTGATTTTGGTGGCCTGGTGACATTAAAGGCAGGGTTAATCATTCTTGAGTACGCTTGCTAACTTCGAGCTCATATCAAAACAAACTCATCAAAAGCTCCGCTCCATAAATGCATTGCGAAGCCAATGGCACTATTGTTGTGCACAGTGTTCGCCACTTTCTTTATGTTCCAATGTATGGAGCCAGGGCGTGTGTAGTAGTACCGTATTATTTTTTTAGCACTCATAGAGAACGGTAAAGCAGCTAAATGCTATCCTCAACCTAGGGACCCACTTCCCTGTCAGTCTCCAGGGCTGTCCGTGTGTCTTCTTATCACGCACGTTCCCTCCCAACCTGTGGATGTCCTCGCTGTCTCCCCTGCTCCATGTGCTCTTGCCTCAACTGTCCCCAATCTGTAACCATCACCTCGTTAACTACCCTGTTCTTTGTTTGACCAGTTCTGGATCATCTTGTCTATAATCCCTTGTTTATTTGTGTCTGTGTTTTTGAGTCGTTTCCTCAAGTCGGGTCTTCAATAAATCCCAATAACAATGTTTCTGCACTCGGGTCCTTAAAATACAACCACCAGAATTGACATTCTTTGCATGGTTTAGATGCCTCCCTACTCCAACACACCTGATTTAAATGAATGGGTCATTAGCAGTGCTTTTTTTTGTGCCTTTTAACCCTGCACATCATAAGTGTAAGCTGCAGAATTAGGTTTAGCGCCTTCTATCTGCCACATAGAGCTAGTGATTTGGGTCAGTTTGACCCGAAGGACATCATGAGGGTTATGCATGAGCATTGGTGATGATAAAGACCATTTTTACTTTGTATAGACATTTTCAAGATCCCTGGTGGGCTCTTAGGCTTAAATCCCTCCTTATGTCCTGAGGAAGGCTCATGCTAAAGTATGTACTTTCATCCGCCCAGTAACAATACATTTGAACAAGTGCATTCAGCCAACGGACTAAGCAGTGGCATATTGGCATTAAAAGGATAAAGCGACTGAAAGAGAACATGGCTATTTAGGAAGGGTTGAGATGGGTGCTGTAGTTGTGGTCTTTTGACCAAAGCATGTCACCGACATTATGACATCAAGGAACTGTGTTGCTTGGGGGCATTATACCGTATGTACTGTATAGTATATATGCTACTGCAAATGCTACTGAATCAAAGTAAAAGGACATGTCACACTACTCCTTCTAGCACTTTGACCAGATTCCACTGAGAAGCTCCTGAAACAGGCTAATATTCCAGGGGGTTACAACGTGGTGGCCTGTGGGATAAACCTCCCATCATTCTGTGGGTTCGTCTACGCTTAGCTGCACTCTCACGCCTTAAAGTGTTGACGGAAGAAAAAAAAACACTGACTCCAGGAAGGCCGTCTGCCATTCCAGCATAGCCTGTGTGAACCACCCCAGCCAACAGCCAATGACGGAGCTCCAATATAACTGACAAAGCATGGGCATTTGTTGAAAAACCACTAACCTACTTTGAGTGCAACAGCTTGGGTCTCACTTACAGAATAGTTGCTGAATTACCGCTGTTCTCTGGCGCCACCCTCATGAGCAACTTAAATGTTCATTTTACACCTGTCAGAGGTTAGAAATGATGGTCCTCTATCTGGTGAGCGACATTATAGTCAACTCTTTATAGTCCCTCTAGTTATTCTTTGGCTCCTCCCGTCCTTTCCTCTCAATCCCCATCTAATAATCTTATATTATATTGCATTTCTGGTATTTATCATTATTTACAATGACGTGACAGGAAAAGTATTGCTGACAGAAGTGATAATATGGTGCAAATGTTGCGAGCTGAATTTGGAGCCCTCAAACGCATTTTCTGTGGTTTGTGGAGCCACCCGAGTGCTCAGCAAACCCAAGATCTTGTGTGTCATGCTAGATCCTGTCTTAGAAAGCTCCTGGCTATTTGACCATTCATGATCAATTCTGCATAAAAAATGGTGCGTTCCGGCCCTTAACATGGGGACCTGAGCTTGAGTTTACAGTCATCTTGTGAGAGGGACAAAAAGGGCTGCATTCCAAAGCGTGATGGTTCTGGCATGTTTGAATTATTTATACTCTGCAGCTGTACGTTGGACTCTCAGCAGGCTTGGTTGCCGCCTGGTTTTTGGAGAGTATGACCTAATGCACAAGTTGAATGCCAAGCCCTGACTTGATCATTGTCAACAACATCTCGCAGCCATGATAAAAATTCTTGTCTCCCATAACAACAGTAGAGAGATTGTTGAGACTGTTATTTGGCCGTGGCATCAATGAAGCGATAACAGTTTTTAACAGCAGCAGCGGAAACTGTTTCAGCATACAGTTTTACTGGAACTGAAGAGACTGAAACTGCTCTGATCCCAAGTACAGTAACCCATCGAGCAACACAGATAAAGAAATATAGTGCTGACTGAGAAATAGCGGCACAGAGACCACAGCACTGACAGTATGCAGCCCACCTTCAGTGATTTGGCTTTAAAGGAAATGCTATGTTTTTTGAGGGATTCTTTCATGAGCACAAAACCATACTGTTGGCACTGTGGTTCTTATAAAACAGCAGGTGGTGGGCCACCATCCCTGAATCAGCAAACATATGGGTGTGACTTGAGATAGCACGGTTTGTAATAATCAGTGGCTTTAGTGGGTTCAGTAGTGAGTTGTTGGCAGCCATACCAGTTATCGTTGGTAAACTGCTGTTGCAGTCAGTTGGTCTTTGTTACCAGCTATAATAACATTGACAAAACATATGAAGTTCCCATGTTTTATCAAAGCAACATTAACTGCAACTGCATTAGACTGCAGATTTCCAGTACAACCCCTGTGACTTACCACACAGAACATTTCTTAGTATACAGGTACAGTAAACCTCTTGTTAGAAGGATCTTACAAGTCAACACTGTAGCCTCCCTCTTCATGAGAAGAGACTGCAGTAGTATGCATGTGTGTGCGCGTGTGTGCTTGCTTGTAGCTCTGATATCTGATACAGGGATGCAAACTGCTTCTTTCTTGGGCTGTGCACACTTTCATTCATACATTACAACACTACAGGCCTCAAACAATGGATTAATGTAGGATTAACCAATGTATGGGTAACAGTGAAAGATGCCTGCTGGATATTTAGAATGACCTGGAATACCCCATACTAACATAGGTTTGGCTCATAAAACTGGTCAGGTCTGAGGGCTGAGAAGTATGGGAGGGAGATATTTAAAGAGCTTCCTCTTGTTTGAAGCCCACAAATTACGTTAAAAGCTTGTTAGTCACTACCACTGTCTCAGGCCAACTAAAAATAGTAAGTCTCATTGTGTTGTTTTTTGCAGCAGCAGCACAGCTGAGAAAATGCATTTCATAACATCCTGTGCCCATGTATGGGCCCCTTAAAGCCTCAAAGACTATACCAGAGTTAATCATAATGTAATAGGTATGGTGACACAGATGGTATATTTCCGTTTTTGGCAAGTGTGGAATTTAAGATGGATACATTTTGGGTTTAACCCCTATTTCTGTAAAATTAAAGCACTTAGAAATATTGCTTTTAATACATGTATATACTTTTTTTCAGTTTAGACTACATAACTCATTATGTATGACTGTGGGCTCAGTACTGAGAAGGCCTTGTTTGTTCCAGACGTGAGCACTGCTACTTTAGCCCAACTTCGAGATATCTCGACTGTCAGGCGCAGTTAGGGTGGAAAGAGACTAAGGCTGGGGAATACCCACATGATGATAAATTAAGGGATATGTATACTAATAGTAAACTACCATTATTAAATTAACAATCAATGCAATTGAGTTTGCTCACCTATGTAAAGAGACATGCTTGTCAAGTCAAGAATTAGGAAGAGACTGAGTTTTCAAATTATTATTCTACATTCTGCTTATTCAGCAAGCTGTATCTTTGTGAGCTCAGCTTTCTTTGCGCGTCATCGTTCAAGCGCGCAAAGCTCCCATGCAGACGCACGCAACGTTACTGGCGTGTGCATGCACACAAAGCAATATCTGCTTATTTATTTCAATTAGGCAAACTATCGTGGAACCACGCGTATAAATGCAGTCACATACTTTACATCAGTCACAACTGTCATTAAGTTATTGTAATGATGCCTTCAAATCAGACTAAATACTACAAAATGCAACATGTGATGTAGAATGACCATCGTCCAACGTTATGTTAACGTTACTGCGTCCTTCGAAATAACCGACACAAGTCGCTCCACTTACTTATCAAGCACAAAGTAGAGGTCAAAAGCTCCTTGACAAGAGCTTTCCTCCTCCTCTTCTTCCTGTAGCTCCAGTTCTGCGTCTGCCAGTGGCGAGGACAGTAAAAATAATCCAAGGAAAAACATCACAAAAGTGAAGTTATTCAAAAAACGTGCCATTGTTTTTTGCCAAAGAAAATCTTGATCCCTTTATAACACTCGCGAACGTGTGATTAAATGTCTTCACATCCCACTTTGAAAATCTTATCACAATGCTGAGAACAAAACAAAGGATGCTGGCAAGACACTTTCAGATTGTTCTATTTTCTGAGCTCTGTTTACTATAATTCGCCTCAAAATGATCGCAAGATTAAATACGTTTGCAGATACGATCTACTTTAACAATCCACGCGCAGTTAATATATTAAAAACTCATGTAATAAAGACATTAATCCAAAGATTGGCAGTGGCATTAGGAAAAACGAATGGAACGGGTAGCGCAAGAAATGTCTAAAACTTTCCTGTCATAGTGTCAAAAGTGGTTTTGCTCTAAACAGGCAAAACGAGATGGGTAATGCAATGCTATGTTGGCGCTGGAAGTACTGAAAGCCCGTGGACAAACTTGGCTGAAATGGACCAGGTTTCATATTTCATCTCTAGGTGGAGAGAGGAAAAAGGCCAGCGCCTCCCTCGCGCGGTGACTGTGCGAGAATTTTGCCCCAAAATCTCTTCCAAGAAAAACAGCGTGAGATTTGTCATCAACGAAATTGTCGCACACGATATTATTTAAATTCCAAGATAGACTTATGTTGTCTAGATTCTCTCAACATAAGAATTTAGGAGCCAACTTTATGCCAATTTTCCAACAACCACAATGCAACACATATCTCTAGGTTTTACTGCGTTGATATGTTGGCCATAACAGCCATATGTTCTGTGTATGTTCAGTTCAGCTGTCTTTCCTGAGCCTAATTGAAAAAACTGACTTGAGCTTTTATCGAAGCAACAACATGCAAATAGTTACACATGTAATAAATAATTGGACTATCCACCTATTGTGAATGAGGGGTGT
Source organism: Aphredoderus sayanus (assembly GCA_027564795.1). NCBI lineage: Eukaryota > Metazoa > Chordata > Actinopteri > Percopsiformes > Aphredoderidae > Aphredoderus > Aphredoderus sayanus. Next base: position 13,389 of record JAODUG010034548.1, read on the forward strand.
ATGCGTGTTTCTCCTCTGGCATAGCGTGGTAATTAACAAGAGGTTGTTGCGTAACGTCCTGGAACTGATTATGCTTGAAGTTTTACAAGCGTTTGTTTTAATCACCATTTTGAGGAAATGTACAGCATATTTTAGTTTCATTAACCCCTGAATGTGTTTTATTAGATGCACATAGCCATTGCAGTCTCATTAGTCCCATAATGAATGGCTTTATACTGTATAATGAAGGCTGTATTTATTTATGGGTGACAATTCAATTTGTTTTTATTATTGTAAGCCTACTCCCTACAAAAGACCGCATTTATGGAAGAATTACACTAGTTAGTTGTGCTTTGTTATTTAAACAGACAGTTCAGAGTAAGAAGCTGTTGCAACTGGGGATGTATCCAGTTCAGGTATTATAATGCACTTATGGTAACTAATTGGTTAGCTTGGTAGTAGGAATACATTCTCAAACATTCCCTGTGGTCAAAATAGAATAAAAAAAAAAACATTGTTGGTTTTGTGTTCTCATTGTGTTTTTTATTGTGTTTGTCTGACCACAGGACTCACACAACTTAAGATCCCACAGTAAAAATGGACACGTTTACCATAGGAATAGGCTACTGAGCCTTTACATGTGAAATATCTCTCACAAGACAGAAAGATGGATGGCAGTATGACAGTTGAGTATAGGGTCTTGGATTAGCAATGATGTGTATCATGCTTTATTTTATTTGTTTAGTTTTTGGTTTGTTTTCATCTGCTATTAAATGCCTAAATGCATTCACAGCCATACTGTCTGATCTTCAATCAAGAAGCCACATTATTTTACCACTCACACATTTCAGCAGAAATATGAAGCCAGCATAAATGTTCTAGTAGATAGGCTTACACAAAATAATGGAGCTAGAGTTCAAAAAGGCTAATAAAGGCTTGGATGTCAAGAAAGTGAACCACACACTGGACTTTATACTTTAACCTACATAGGCCCACTAAACGGGGTAAATCTCTTAAAACCATGTGTTGGGTGCCAAAATCAAAGCGATCACTGTATGCTGCTTCTTAGTTGTGGCTGTTCACTTTTGTGAACAACAAGTTCTTGTTGAGGATGCCTTTGGCGGTCTCCAATGCAGCTTCAGCGGCTACAGGAATGTGCGGTGCGATGCCCGCCCCCTCCCACGCCGGGCCGGCGGCGGTGTCAGAGTGGACGGTGGGGATGCTGAGGAAGACGTCCGACTCTCCGACTCGGAAGGTCTTAGGTGGGTGGGACAACCCGGCAGTGGTCTCGCCAACAATCATGGCGCGGCCCAGTTTTTTCATGATGTAGACGAACTCCTCGGCCGCGCCGGCGGTTGCTCCGCTCGTGAGGATGACCAGGCTCTTCTTAGTGCCGTACCTTGTGCCTGAGGAGGGAGGTGTCAGTTAAGAATGAGTAGGGTTGTAAAAGTGGCTGGTGAATGGTAGAGTTGAACCATTTTTTAAGTCGCACCTGTTGCCAGATTAGCTCAGGTGTGGGGCTAGCCAATAGGAACAGAGCGTCAATGATGACCAGTTAACTACAATGTCTCAGATAATTTGAAAAGTGGGTCTAGAGGGTGATCATTCTAAATATATACTGTAGACCTACAGTGCTCAGAGCCTACAGTTATTCACTAAAGGCAGCTTTTTCTACATTAAGAGTGTTGCCAATTCCGGTTTATTCGTTGTACATTGGTTGATTGAAGAGGTATACGACTTCATTACACTTTTATGGCTAATTGGACATTTGAATCTGTAAATACCTTGTACAAACAAAGTGTATTTATTTAAAATGACCTGTTAGCTCAGAAAGTGTGAGGAGCTCTGTTGTAGTGCCAGATGGTCTGTCATACAACTTGTCCAATAGGATTTGCTTGTCAGCATCAAAGAAGTAGGAGCAGAAGCCTGCAATGGCTGTGGTGGGACCACCAATGTTATTCCTGCAAGTATACAATAATACACAGTATTGATGGACCTTTAGCCAGAGTGAGGAATTTGAATGCATTGCACAAAGCAAAACAACCAATATTTAATTGTATTATAGTATGCCTTTTGCTGTAGAAAATGTGACATTTAAAACCAACATTTTTGATTGCAGTCTAATCCAATAATGTCAGCCCATTCTGCTCATTTCACTAATTTAACATGAGCATATTGGGGTACCTATTTCCAAATAGATTTTCTGCATTTGTTGATAGAAGATTGTTGATAATTTAACTCAACATCCAAACAAATTTAATGATGCACATTGTAAATGACCTGCGTTTTAGAGCTATCTACCTGAGGTCAATGATCATAGCATCAGTGTTGACTACTTTGTTCCAGACGTGTTCAATGATGATCTCGGCAATGGGCTTAACCTCCTCGAAGTCTCCGAACATGTCGAAGCGCAGGTAGCCAATGTTGTTCTCAAACACATCGGTGTGGAATGAGACCTTGATCAACTCAATGAACATCTCTGGAGAGTAATCCTGTGGCACAAAATGGACAGACAATGGACTTTAAGCATGCATGGAATATACAAGCCTGGTTAATAAACTTCATTTTATACACACACACTCACACACACATTTTTATGACATTAATATGAAATTATTCTATTTATTTATTACCAATTATACATTTTGGTTTTATGTTTCTGTGTTGGAAAAACATTTACCTTTAATACAATTTTATTTAAAAAATATATATATATTTGTCTCACAGAAATTGAAAACTCACTTTAGGTGGCAGGGCGGGGGTGTTGCTTGTGGTCTTCAGATTCTTGTCGCCTGACAGAGTGTTCAGGTCAGCTGAGAGTTTCAACTCCAGCTCGACTTTGGAGTTGATGGCCCTGTACTCGTCACTTTCAAGGAGCCCTTTGAGTTTGGCTGCAACACCAGCTCCAACAGCCTCAAAGGCGTAGTTTTCAGCAACCAGGGCGGCAGTGCCCTCAATAATAGCGGGGATTTGAACCCGGAGGTTGAGGATCTTGATGCCGGCAGCGAGAGCCTCCTCGGCATTGACTTGAACATCAGGGGTCACACCAGTTACCTCCCAGGTGGAGCCGGTGATGGGGCTGATGGACTTGGCCGTTGGTACAGAAAGGTAAAAGTCAGTGTCACCCACCTTCAGCTTAGCAATCTTGATGGAGCCCCCAGCAGTCCTCTCACCTACAATGGTGGCCCTCTTCAGGTTCTTCAGGGAGTAGGCGACGTCTTCAGCGATGCCCTTGGTGCTTTTGCTGGTGAGGATAATGAGGGGTTTTCCAGTGCCGTACCGTTCCCCTAGCAACATGGGCAGGGACCACAGCTCTTTAGTGGTGTCTGAGGGGCGGTCGTACACACTGTCAATGTGAATCAACGGCTCGGCCTCGGTGAAGTAAGACACGATGAAGGGGATGCCTGACATATCCCCATTGCTAGTGTAGCGCAAGTCAAAAATCAGAGCAGATGTTAGCAGGATCTTGTTCCAGACCAGGTCGAGCAGCAGGGGGCCGATCTTCTCCGCCACGTCCTCCCCGAGAATGTGATCGATCCTCAGGTAACCGATGTTGCCGTCCAGGATATCAAGTTTAATTGAGCGTTGTATAACAGCAATGAGCTGTTCTGGAGGCACGGGAGGCATCTGGGGAGCCACAGCAGGGGCGTAGTTAGGCTCATATGAGATCTTGAGGCGCGGGTCGTTGATGGTGCTCTGGACCCCTGACGTTAGCACGTTAGCCAGCGTTTCAGGATCTGGGATGCTGAGGATCTCTGTGTTGCTAGTAGCATGATCGATGGCCTCCTGCATGCCTGACAGTTTCTCTGGAGAGCAGTAATTGTCCATGAGAAGTTTTGCCATGTTCACGATGAGGCTGGGGGGGAATTCAGCACGGCCAGTGAAGACATTGCTTAGAACAAGCAAAGTTGCTACCAAATAGAGAGTTTTTGCCATTTTGTCTTTGATGAGACAGAAATCAGTAGAAAGACCAGATGGAACAGAACCTTCTACTTCCAAAAGGTTCTTCATTAAATGACACTGTTTCAGCTCTAAGTTTTGCTGGTAACCCACTGATAAGAGGATTTGTTCCACAATAAACCTGTAATCGTATTATCCTCAATGCTTTTGTAAGACAATAACGAGCTAGCCAAGTATGTGCAGCGTGTCGCTTAAGATACAAGCCTTATTATAGGCTATACAAGGGATTTTAAGTTCATATTTAAGCATACCTGTGTCATGTGAGAGGTTCAGTATGTACTACTGTAGCTGGCAGGCATGTCTGTGAAGAGACTTTGGTCTATGGGAATTTCCATCTTTCTGAACACAGTATGGAAGCCATTCTGTGTTGGTATAGCAAATACACATATATCTATTTATTTGGTCTTTGTGAAAGACACTTAAAATGCCATAGCAACATCTATTAATTAAAATCTTTTCTAATGATTAGCATCTCATTTTTCTAAACTACTGTAGATGTACAGTAGGTTCACAACGTGACCTGTTCCACAGCTGCTTTACAGCTTAGTCCTCGAGGTATGCAAAATCTCACAGCATTATTTCAACAGCCTTCAGACTACAATTTCCCAACCCATGCTGCATTATCCTTTATTCTGCATGATGGTTGAAGGTTTCACAGCTTTTATTGTATTGTACAATCAAACAAAAATAATAATGGCAAAAAGTCAAAAGGGCAATTGTCTAGTTAACTGATTATTAATCATGACGTGCAATTCTCCTCCATTAGTTCACTCAGAGAAATACATTGTTAAAGTAAAAATAATGGTACATGAGAATATAACAAATTGCATGTTGTAGAATCACGTGGAAATATCTCCCTCTACTGATTATTTTTAGTTCCTGCAAATTATTGACTTGATCAAATAAAGGCTTTTGTCTACAATAAACC
>JAODUG010034559.1:0-18255 GCA_027564795.1 Aphredoderus sayanus
ACACACAAATCATACACAATCAGATGGCGCCGCCATGTGGCCAAATACGAGATTTCTGAGTACATCACGAGGGTTAACCAAACTTTATGATTAATAGATGACTAATTAGGCTACTTTGAAGAGGAGTAGGCCTATAATTTCAACAAAAACAAAATAGCATTATATTATATTATATACACTGGATGTATTTTTGTCTGTAGCCATACAAAAGAAATTGTATAAATAAACACACGATATTTAGTAAAGAAAATCTGCCCTTACAGATGCCAGAGCTACAAGTGACAGATTATCCATGTTATTATGGCCCAAGGACTGCTTCAAAATCATCTTTGTCCAAGAAGAGGAGCTGTTGCTGGAAATTTTATCTGATTTCATTGGTCGGTTGCTGATTAGTTGCTGCTATCCCAAAGTTCCCCAAGTTAAAGCCATGTGATCCTTGCAAAACGGTCTGAAAAATAACCCATTCCATTATAGGAGTAATCGTTACCTGCACAATGTCCTGAGAGACACAATAGTAGCCTAACATTTGAAGTCTGGGGAATGATATAATGTAGTGTAATGTATAATGTAGCTCCTGTAGGCTAATTTCAACTATAATTGGCTTGTAGATCTTTTTTTAATCTCTCAGTGGGATGAATTACCATTCCCAAAATCTTTCAGAGAGATCACCATCTTAAAATTTGCATTTTGCATTGACCTTGATCTAAGATCAACAGTGAAATGAGTTTAGAAACAAAATGAAGTTAATCCTATTCAGCAATTTGGGCGTGTGTTAAAAATAAATACATTTACTATGAATAGTACAGTATCATCGCCCTCTGCTGGCATTAGGCTACTTCCACATTTTCCAGCAAAGAGGCATTGAAAAGTTTAGGCAGTGAAAAAGGAGAAAGGATGTCAGTAGTTTAATAAATATGTGAATGTTCATCTGTGTGTACTGTAGCATACTGAGTTTTATGCGCTGGCGTTGCTGAGTAGTTTTAAATCGGGGGGAATGTCTACTTCATAATTCGTCTGCTAAAAACAGACTTACATATTAAAATGGACCGATGCTATGAGTGTATGTTGATGCAGAAATTACATTTTCATCACAATGAGCATTTTCTTAAAATATACACAGAGGCTTATTTGGTGAAATAAAATTAAAATAGTTTACATTATATATAGGTTTGTATTAACAAACGCGAACCCCTTTTGAACCAGCGAGCCTCAATCTAATAAAACATTCTCCAGTCATGTATTAAATGAATACTTTCCCAGGCCTCATACAACGCATCAACGCCTACTCTGTTCCAAAAGTTTACTGTTGTTTTCCAGTCTGCCCCCTCGTGGAGCATCCTGTCACTGGTGGAAAATGGCTGCTTGCTGTAGCTCCTTACAGCTAAGGGAAATCTGAAAACTGATCATCAATATAAGTTCACTTCTGGATCTATTTTAGCAGACAAAAGATCAACTCGGGGACGTTTCAGTACTCAGAATGTCTCGTTGGGTGCCCACTAAAAAAGAAAAGTATGGTGTTGGTAAGTAGGAAAAGTTTAATGACCCATCGTTAGCCTCTCGTAGCTCTATGCATTTGATTGCATAAGTTTGGGAATAATTGTGATTTGAATGCTTTTGTCTTTCGGTTTTATATGTAAACTACTACTATAACTGTCTGACGTACTTCTGATAATGGATCATATGCATGGGTTTAGGAATGCAAATCAAAGGCGTATGTTATTTGACATCTATTTTGCATTGATGCAAACAAGGAATCTCAGTCTTTGTGAGGGAGCGCAGTGTGTGTGGATGGGGAATTGTTGAGGCGCGCCTAGTTGCAACAGTTTCCTGTGTTATGGGGCCTGCGCTGGAAACAAACAGGAGGCTAATACGCTACAAATAGAAACAATTGCAAGTTCTGTGGCCAACACGTGTTTCTTTACAATGTGGTTTGTAACTTATGAAGTTGGTATAGGCAGGAAGAAATGGTGTTGGTCAACACAGCGGAAATAATTCACCCGGCAGAAAAGTTTGTACTGTTAACCAGCTCACTATGCTATAGCCTACCATTCTTTTGGTATAATGAGTTTGTGAGACAAACTGCAAACTGTTTTGTTAACTAACGCCGTGAACCAAACGTGTTGTAGTCAAAACAAGTAGCCTGCAGTGTAGGGGACACTTTCGTGTCTCTCAAGATTACAGAAGCCGAACATTTCACCATTGACAACATTGATCAGTATTTGATTCAACAATAAGCCAGTTGCATTCATCGTCTTATTTGTTGTGATGCCGCACGATAACCTAAAACACCACGTATATGCCTATGAATAACATTACTTATTAGCTATCAAATTGTGGCATACTGGGCTCGTGTGTAAAACTTCTACACACGAATTAGCCTTGCTATTACTGACTGGCTTCAGGAAATATGACACAGATTGTCACCATAGTGTAGCCTAGAATGGACACACATCTTTCTAATTTAATAGGCTATAGGTATAGGACAATCAAGGATTTTGGACACAAATCATGTGAACTACTGAACGAACATGAGTCACAACAAGGGAACGTGGTTGAATGACATGAAAGGCAGATTGAAAATACCCTGTGGTGAAATAGCACTACAGAGTGCTGGGAGGGAGAGACTTATTGAGACTGGTGCCCATGTTACTATAATTTGTTACTTTCCTTAACCTATTTTATCTTGTTTGGTCAAAATATAATTTCGCCATAGCCGACCAATTTATGACCAGTCATGTTTGTCCACTATATCCATTGTGGCTACTAAAGAGCAGGGGCTGCTGTGTTTTACCTGAAGATTAAAATATATTTTAAATTTAGTAGATATTTATATAGTTGATTTACAGTACACGCCATTGTTGGAGTCAATCTAGTACTGGGGCTTTTCACGCAGTAGTCCTGAAATAGGTTACATGTAGTAATAATGATATTGTTAAAGGTTCCTTGTGTGGAGTGTTTCCTTGTTTTGTACTGCATCGTTTGGGCTCCTTTTTTGCAGATGCCACACTTCTCTGCCTGCCCCCTACAGCAATATAGGATTCCACCCTTCCCCTCCCCCTATCACCACCCATACATGGGTGGACAGTTTTGAACATAAACAATGATCTGGGGCAGAATGTTAACGTGCAGGTGCTAGTGTATTGCCTATTCACACCTGAACTAGAGTTGAAAATTAAATGAAACAGGCGTTCTTGGTGCTCTGGGTGGGAATTCCCTTCTTTACAGTTCCACTTTATAAAAAAAAAAGTAATTGTTTCTGATGCGGACTTGTCAAGCCCTCAGTCGTGCTCAATTTGGTGTCTTGAGTTTCTCCTCAGTGCCTCTGGAATGTTTAGAATGTCTGTCACGCTGCTGCGCACTTGGGATTTGACTGGGCTTGCTATAAACCTTTTACTCAATAGGCCTCGACATTGCATTCATGAGGCACACACCCATAGTCAGCTGGGAAAGGTTTCCCAGCCCTCCTGTGGTTCATATAAGCAGTAGGAAGGTACATGAAAACACATACAGGTAGGTGGATTCAGGAAACAAACACACACACACACACACACTAAGGACCTTTTCTGGCACAACTTCAAATGGAAGTTAAGGCTAGGGCATGGTATGCTGTTTTCAAATCAATCAAGTTGAAGTTGAATCAAGTTTCAAATCAAATCAAGCTGTAAACCAGCACTCGACACATTTATATGTTGACACTAAGCCAATCCCATTATGCTTTTTATGTTTCTTTTTCTTTTCTCAAATGGCAAATGTATTCTTCTTTTGAAATCAAAGGAATTGAAAGTTTGCAGCATGGGTACTGTTATGGCAACTTGTAGAAGGGCCTTGGAAGTATACTGCTTTCATTTGTTTCCTGTTTGTGTTGTGAATAAACTGGAAAGATCATTTGATGTTTCTTTTTAAAACAATTTCTTGCTATATGTTGTTTTTATCACAATGTTACAGTTCTTGAAAGAGAAAGGGGAAAAGATAGTCCTGAGAGTTGCAATACTAAAGAGAAACTGAGAACACAATGGGCTTATTTTCGCTGTACATATGTACTGTACATATTGTGTTGAGACTTAAATATAAACTTGTTTCATCATGCGCTCTGGTGGAAAATGTTTTCTTTTCTGTAGTGTTCTTACATTGTAATTTATATTATTAATTTAACATAATAGCAGCTTGGAGCATAGCCAGTGCTGTGACCATACAAATAACTGGATAGAATATAAACTTTAATTCACTAGCATAGTGTTAGCTGCAGGTTTGGACACACAATAATGTCCATTAACAGGGGGTCAGTTCAAAAGTACACACCTCTCTCTCTGTCTCTCTCTCTATCATATGAGCTGCTAGGCTTCTGTAGTCTTTAAGGCGTAGGTCTGAGTAAATTCCCTTTGAACTGGTTAGCAGTGGATGACATAAGGATGGGAATCAGTCAGTCATATTGTTTTTCTTGCTTTAAACCCATACGACATTTGTGAAACCCACCCTATAGGCACAAGAAAACCATCACCCATACCCACACAAATATGGTAGCAATTAAAGTTCTGTCTCAGTTACAGTACTATATAAATTCCCTGCCTAGGATTTTACTTTCCCAATAAAGCTACTGAAGCTATTTGGTGTGAAATTATACAGAAACAATGTGTAAAGTGAAAAGGGAGACTTTTGTTTTATGTTTTTTAGTAGTATAGGGGTTTTCTTTGAGGTCTTGTCAACCTCTTTTATAACACGAAATAATGTTTAGGCCATTGTGACTATTGTCAGTTATATAGGCATGAAGAAGGCATTACATGACAGCAAACATTGCATTAAGTCATTTGAACATCAAATGGGAGACACCTGCCCAGTCAAACAACAGCGCTGCAAAGACTGCAAGTAGCAGACATTATTTTATCAATTTTTTTCTGTTGAGGCTGCCAGGGTTTGTCTTTATTCAGGTAGTGTTTATGATTAAAAACTGTTCTATTGCGGATACATAAAAAGGCGCAAACAAAAACTCTTTTTGCAGCACAGCAGTGCGAGTTCTTCAAACAGTGGTCTTCACAGAGTGCCTCTGAGGCGCACTTTTTTATTTTAAGAGCCCCACATCCTTCCTCAGGTGCGGTGACTAGTGCATGCTTCTGTTATGATACCAACATTTCTTTTTTAAGCTCGATAAATTGATAATGATAAACAATTCGAGGTGTGTGTGTGTGTGTGTGTGTGTGTGTGTGTGAGTGTGTGTGTGTGTGTGTGTGAATATATATTTTTTCTTTTCTTTTCTCACCAGCATAACAGTTAAGAGATTTTAGACATGAAACTATACTTACAGAGCTATGTTGCATCTGCAAACAGCAGCTTCCTCTTTACCCTATTAGAGTCCATGGATGGTTGTCAGGCACTGTGTAAACTTGAGAGCTTAGTGTCTGTGTTTGTTTTATTTTTTAATGTGCAAACACATGCCACAATCCCTGCTTAATCTAGCCTCAAACTAAATTTAGCAATAAACTTTCATGTAGGCCTATTGCTGTACTACTTATTCAGCAATTCTACAGTATATGTGTTATTCGATTGCAGATAATAACAGAATTATAATGAAAATAACAATGGTCAATTCTATTTTTTTCAACATTCTGGATGTCAGGATGCATTATAAAAATAATTTATGTTTGATCCAAGCAGCAACGCAAGGCATTCGAAATGGTACAGCTCCCAATGGCTGCAAGACAAATCAGCGCATTGCTAAGTGGCTCCATGGTACGGCTCACTGTAGAAACAAACTCTTTTGCATTCACATCACTCTTTAAATGTCAAGTGGAGGTTTGAAGAAAAGTGGTTAAAAGAAATTGATAACTAGCTGCACATTAATTATGCTTGTATTTAATATTTTATATACGGTGGCTTCAGAAGGTATTCAGATCCCTTCACATTTTGCACATTTCATTGTGTTGTAATAATGACAGTGAAAAATATTTTTTCAAGAATTTAGAAAATGTGTTAATCAAACTGATATCGCTTATTCATGTACAGTATTCACACACTTCACCTGTGGCAAATCAGAATTGTATCACATTTAATAGTTTAACCCTCCTGCTGTCCTACAGTATGGGTAAAAATGACCCGGTGCACTTGCCAGTAGAGGGCGCCAACCACAACACAGACATATGACATTCTGCGGTTGGCTCCCTCTGCTGGTAATCTGCTGAAATGCCTTAAGACAGCGGGAGGGTTAAAAAAAACAACACCTGTGTATGTCAGAACAAACATAAAACCATTAAGTCAAAGAAACTCTCTGTAGACCTCCTGAATAGTGTAGAACCATTTCTAGAAGCGTTGAGTGTTCCCAGGACCACAGTGGCCTCAATAATTATGAAATGAAAGAAGTTTGGAAGCACTGGCTAAAATGAGTCATTGGGCAAGAAGGGCCATGGTCAGAGAAGTGACCAAGAATCCAACGGTCAATTTAACATACTGTACGGTAGCATTGGAAGGACGACCAGCACAACACCAGTCCATAAATGAGATCTCTATGCCAGGGACGAGTCTGAAGCCACTCTTGAGTAATAAACACATGACAGCCCACAATTTCACAAATAGCATTTGAGTGACTCGAGAGTATGAGGAAAAGTATTCCCTTTCATCTTTGGTCAGAACTCCCAGCACTGTGTGTGGCTACCACCAGGCACTGCTCAGCACCTGGCTAATGCCATCCCTGTGGTGACATGGGTCATGCTGTATGGGGAGCTTCTCAGCGGCATGGACAGGGAGACTGGGAGGGATGAATGCAGCCCTGGCACCTACAGAGACGTATTTGACCCTTCCGCTGTCCTATGTGTCACTGCTGAGCTTGCTGCCAAACGGGCTTCTAAATTTCTAAATTAAGAGTCTCAATACAGTGAATATGTGAATGAGAGATTTCAGTTTGAGAGACTTTTAAGACATTTGCAAAAGATTCTTGAATGTTTTCAAACCTCATCTTCAGTAAAAACTTGACGAGGCGCTTAACTCCTCCACAAACCTTAAGGCCCTGTTATTCAATGATTATCGTGTGTTGTTACGTGGCTACTATTGAATCACTACTGCTGGCTGCCGAACTACAGAAGACTGCAGCGGGAGACTCTCAGAAACATGACATGCTTAATGGCCTGAACAAATGATACTGATCGCTGTGATGTGAGCGATGTGGCCGTTGCTCTTCTTAGCAGTCTGGTCAAAGGCAGTGGGACGTGACCGGGAAGTGAAACGTGCACGCGCACACACACACACAGCGCGCACACGCACCGCTTGATCATGTGTAATGAAGCTGCGTGCCTCTTGAGGGAGGGGGGGGGGCGATCAGGAGGCTCCTGTTCCCCTTCCATATTTAACGGCGGTCATGCTAAGCAGCTTGTGCACTGTGCTTGTGCTGGGCTCCCCTCCCTGGCCCGACAGATGGCTAGTGGGGTGCATCACGTCAATGAGAAACAAAGGTTCTCCATACAGACATATGCTGTCATGTCATTCAGATTAGGGCGGAATGTGTTCTGACGTTCAATGGGTCCTACTGTATTAAACGGCCAATTTACATGCAGGCAGTTTAGCTGGTGTTTGAACATGCCGTTTACACCATTACTGGTGTAGACAAGGTGTTTATACATGGCCGTTTGTCTGGCGAGTGTCCCTGGAGATACAGCAAACACACCAAAGTGGTTGCTGCTTTAAATGTCAAACTGGATTATTTCTTCAGCCCGATCTTTGTGTCATAAAATATTATGTTGCCATGAAGTTATACAACAGTGTGTTTGTAGTCTAGTTGGTTAGGCTATAGCCTACTGTTTTTTTTTTTTAAAACTGCATAAGGTTAAGCTTAGTAAAGGTGTAAGTCATGCACTGTGGTTTGCAGCAGCTCAGAGATTTGCACATGCAGCTAACTACCCATTCAGAACTGCTGGCATTTGATGAAATGGCCTTTTGTGTGCGTGTGTGTGTCTGTGGGTGTGTGTGTGTGTGTGTGTGTGTGTGTGAGAGTGAGAGATACATACTTGATAAAGTCCAACTGATATTATTTTTAGCCTTAAACAAAGTTTCGCTATTGTGAGAGTGGCGGCTGTAACGTGATCAACCTTTGGGGGATATAGGTTAAGTTATATCAGTGCATGCCTGGCATGGTGAGATTATTACTGGTTGTCACAGTTCCTCAAATGAAACAATACTCTTGTGTTATATTAAACGTGATTGGCAGTGTAGACATTATATATGTCTAATTCGACACTTAATTTCACCTGTTTGTGACTGCTAAATAAATGCTAAATGGGTGAAACTATGACGCACAGCATGCATTATCTCAAAAGCATTTGGTAAAAATTTGTTCTAATTTAAATCAACATTATCATTAGTAAATTAAATTATAATGTGTTGTCATTAGCCTATTGAATAAAATAGATTAATTCAGTAGTTTATCTGAAGGATTTAATTGAAAAGAAAAAAAATACTTCTCTGTTAGATAAGCTCTTAGAAAATTAAGCAGTTTGGTGGTATTTACCAATTCTTTTAAGTAAATTAATGGATGGTTAATTATGTAAATGATCTCTAATAACTAATATCCCAGTTACTGCTTTAAATTTTTTTATTCCTGTATAGCCAATTAAAATAATTGTTGAAAACATTTAAAATATTCCTTCTTACAAAAGACAAGGAGCTTTTGAAATTGTTATTTTCTTCCAATTTTGTCTTTATTTTTTTAAATATTTAATTTACAGTGAACCATAATGAATCTCTTTTTCCATAATGTTTTAATGAAGGTTACCTAGCCAGTAGGTTAGCAATACTATGTGTCTTACTTCAGCCATCTTCAGTGGAAAAGCAGATGTGTTTGTAAAATATTTTAGATGAAGCAGTTTACTTGTACGGGAAGACGTATAGCCTCCCAGTTAAAGAGTGAAACCACATGGAGAAATTAATTAATTGAACTTTGTGGGTTAGTAATCCAGCCATTGTCTTTTTCTGGGGGCACTGAGATTACTTATGGTCATTTAACAGTGCAATGGATTAAAAAGAGGGTTAATTACCTCCATCAACCTTAGTGGTTTAATGTAGAGATTTATTGGAGCCATGGAGAGACTAACAAAAAGTCTGTATAATGTATGTGGAAATAGTGTCTTCAGTTAGTTCAGCACTTTCAGCAAAAATAACTATTACTAGGGTTTAGCCTACTTTTTATTCTTGCAAAGTACTGCCTTGTGCAATCATTATTTTATTATGGCATATTCATAGCGTTTAGCAAAATAAAGTGCCACCAAATAGGTTTTTAAAGTAAACCTGCTGAGTCACTTTTGTAATCTGGACTAATATTGAAGGGAAGCACCCCCCCCCCCATTAACATTCATATGAGAAGAGACATCATAATGAAGGCTAATTAATTAGCTGGCCAATGCATTGCTGTGCATAAATGGTAGCCTGTTGATTCAGCAGTATGTTTGTGTCTGGCTAATGTATTATTAATCAAGATCTTGGGACCTTCTCCCAAATGCCTAATATTGGACTCAACTGCACAAGGTCATTGAGATCTTTAGGATTTCGGTATTCTTTTGGAGTGGATATTGAGGTTATTAATGTTCACACAATAAACAAAGGAACACCATCCATCATAAGCCAGCATGCTGTTTTCTATATTCATTAATGTTAGCTGGCTGGTGTGTCAAAGGACTTTGAAATTACCTTGACAGTTCACGGTGTTTGAATAGCACTTACTTACTTACCATTGGACTTCAGTGATGTGTGCAAAGGCAGGCAGGGTTCCTTAGAGGAGCCTCTGCAAATTCAAATCCCCTTTTCTATTGGTGGTCGTCTCAACATTACTACACCGCCACCATCGTCAACAGCAGTGTGTAAATCTCCCTCAGCGTCAAGCTATCATCCCTTTTTTAAATTAGCTGGGTTTTGCCTACCATCCCTGTTAAGGGAGATGATTTTCAATTAATGTTGATCGGGGGCAATGTTTAAGGGGTTGTAGGGGCGCTGTTTGAGCAAAAAAGTCTTCTGGCTCATAACGCAAGATTTCATTTAAAGTTATCGTGTAGTATAAAGTCAAGAAATGCCAACCCAAACGCATCATCTTCTACATGGCCACCAGTTTGAAGTGTCAACGTCTGTGCGCCCGGCTGTCTGTCATTGTGGCGACAACTCTCATCTGACAGGAAGGGTGTCAACGCTAGGTTTTCCCTTGAATAGTTTGTGTTTCCTGCTTTCAATATCCTGTATCTGACACGGGTTGTGGGTGTGAAACGGGTGTAGGACCGTTCTCCTGCGCTGAGCTCGGGGGTTTGACTGACGTGTGTTGCCATGAGGCATTGACGCTGCTGGCACGGCTTCGCCAAGCAAGAACGCGGCAGTTTCTGCACCTGCGGTTCTTTCAGTGGCCCCCTTCTTTCCCTCACAGTACAATGAGTCAGTGTCCTGTGTTTTCTTAGTTTTTCTGTTAATCTGATCTTCTTTGGGTGAGGAAGAGTCAGTCTTCCTGCGAATTCGCCAGACACTCTACCGTTTCCTTCTTTTTAAACTACAAGCACCTTCACTGTTTTGATACAGTACAGTATACTAGCTTTTCCCTGCTGCGAGAGAATTTGCAAGGGGAGAAACTGTTCCTACAGGTGGTTTTCACTTCTGTACTTAGTGCAACAAGCCATTAACTACAATATATCTTCCCATCTACAGCAGATAAACCCAAAAGGCTTTACATAATTGCTCTGAGAGGAAACTGGGAGGTTCTGTTGGTCTTTCCTGATCCAGGATCACTGTCAGCGAAGGCCTCTGTGTTGAATCCATCAGACTTCCGTCTCAACGTCTAAAGCCTCTATTAAGCCCTATTAGGTACAGACTTGAAGTTAATTATCGTGTGTCCTTGTACATCACAGCCCTTCCACCCTCATGTGTATTACAGGCATGCTGTAAAGTAGATTGTCTTGTTTCACTGTGCAGACCGGATGAGCAATACAGTGACAGAAATTAAACCCTAGCCTAGCGTAATACCTCAACCAAACCTCAGTGGGTCTTTTTAGTAATACATTTTGTCATAATGTTTGAACACACGGGTACATTTTTTTTTTTTGCTTCCATCTCCCAACACAACAAAAGTGGAATTGTGCAAAATCGCATTTGATATTGTCTTTTCCCCCTCACTTATTGAAATCAGCCCTGGGCCCCTAGCACAATCTAGTGTCCTGATGTGATTGCCTTTGTCTGGAGAAATAAAATACCAGCAACAAGTCATAGCAAACACGCTTCAAAACCTAGCTAAGCAGTTGGAGCAGTGTTTACAATTGCTTATTCACAAAATGCAGGCAAAGTAATCTATTCCCCATATTTTGGCATCCTGTTTTGTTGATTGCACGTCTTCTCACTGCTGAATCTAGTCTGTGGAAGTACTATTTAGAAATACAGGATTGCAAATGTATTCAAACAAATCTCCTGCTAACAAACACTTGAGCTGTGTCAGCCAAAGCAACCACAGAGAGCTGTGTGCGACTATAAATATTACCTGAGAAGCACTTGTTTAGTGGGTATATTCACTGCTTCCGTGTTCTTTTTGAGAGGGAGGCAGACAGTTGCCTACTGTATGTGCTAGCTGTAACAGAGGGGCCATGGTTTTGTAGCCCTCTGGGGCTGTTGTCCCCATGGCTGTTCCTGCAGTTATGCTAACAACAGTGTAGAGGCTGTTGTACCCTGTAAAACAGCAGCTAGCTCTGCTGCACCGCTGCCAACGCTATCTCTACACTGGTGGTTGGTAACAACTACTGCACACACACACACACACACACACACACGAGCATGCACACCCCATTAACACCTTCAATAGCACCTTGGTTTGACTCACTTTCGGTTCATTTTGTGCAATATGTGTGTCCCCCATACGCGTTGCATTGGAGAGCCTCCAATGCAAGGTGGTGTCAGTCACTGTATTACCTAATGCCACCATGAACTGTGAGTTATTAACAAATTAACTGGGGTTTAATGGCTGTTTTCGTCCATTAAATCTGGTAAGGTTTCAGACTACTAAAAACCGCTCTGACTGGTGCTTCGGAGAATGCTGTTTAGTTAGTTTGTCCTTGTCTTTAAAATCATCGTTGCTTCAACTCCCGGATTAAGCCAAAGGGCATGGATGAGGCCCATAATGCATTTAGCCAGTGCTTACCTCTCTGTACCCGTGCACAGAGGACACCGAATAAACTGGATCTCTCATCACTCTTCTACTTGACCTCAATGGTAATCTATTCTATTACTATCTCTAATTCCCACTGATGTAGTGTCATCTACCTTCAGGTATGTGGGCAGCTGAGGAGATAATTCTCGCACGCAGATGGGAAATTGGGTTGGGTTTATCCTGCGAATGGCAGCAGAGTACAGATGTCTTTCTACTGTGTGTGTGGTGTGTGGTGTGTCACCACTACGGGCTACCACCTCCTGCTCCCCCGGGAGACCCGTGAGAGTACAGCTGGCGCCTGGTAATAACCTTCTATTCAATCCCGCCGCCTGGTAAAAGGGCCTTCACAGCACACAGTGTGCTTATTGAAGCTCTCTCATCCCAGTTAAGGATTGTATTAAATCCATTCTCCCTGACTCAGTATTACGGTATATTACCATTAGCTTGCGCTGGCCTTGATTTCACTTTCTTTTTTTTTGCTCTCTCTCTCTTTCTTTTCTCCTCTTTACACACTTGCACTACTCTGTAAGTCACTGCCCACGCTCCATTAGGTGAACTGGAATCCCATTAGCCTATGGTAGAGAGACTGGTTGCGGGCAGAGCCCCACAACCCCCTCCTTCTCCTCTGTGGACACTAGTCTTCCTCCACACCCATTTCCCCCAACAGTGGTCGTCTTGCTCTATCACTCCCCCACGGGGGCAGCCTGTCAACTGGGATCCCTCACTGTGGGCTTAAAGCTCTCTTTCCCTTTGGGAAAGCTCTCTAGTCCACCCACAACCCAGCGATCAAGGAAGCGGCTCACACAGTTATATTCACACATGCAAAACACTGGCCAATATACACTGTATGAACATGGAAAATAAATAAACGATAAACCTGTAAATATAGATGTTTTTATTCATATTCAGTTTGCCCCTTCTGCCTTCACCACAAATCATCTTGTGAACACTTTTCATGTCCTGAATTTGAAGTCAGAGTTCCACGTGAGAACCACTTGTATGTTGTCAATCTCGGAACCAATTGGCTACATCGTCTGATGACGATTACGCCTCTGGGGGTGAGGTCCAATAGGTCACATTTTAGGGTTATATTTCCAGGGTTCCAGATATCTTGGCCAAGACCTCTGTACCGCTGGTCATTGTTTACAATCCAATTTTCCATTTCAGACGCGAGAATGGCGTTGGAGTTGAGTTCGGCTAATCTTTATAAATGGATATCATCATATGAATGCTAATAAAAAAGCTGCATCGTTGTCAGACCATATCCGTGTTTGGTCAATACTCCTCAGACTACAAATGGAAAGCAAGACGCATTCCGGTACCAATATCTTATGTCGCTGCCTACAGATTGTGTATATTCACATGCAGAAATATGTTTACAGAGATTAGTATGTTAAGCGGGGTTGGTGTGAGGGTGTAGCTGTCTTGAAAAGGAATGAGAGCACCAAATGGTAGTTTCCCAAAGATTTTGTTGTGTTGAAAATGGTGGGTCATATACAGGCTTACAAATGCGATGAAATGTACATTTGTGTGTTCCTGGATCCATCAGATTCTCACACACACAGCAAGTACTGCTGCAATTTTTGAACCACGTTTAACATGTAAAGTTTTAGACTGGTAAAGGGGCTCTGAAAATAATTGAAAGACGGTACAGAAGCAGCAACAACAAATGAAACCCAAAAAAACAACCACAGCTGCACGGAATATATCGGGAGCCCCCTCTCCTACTTACTTATTGGCATTATAAACACACTTCTCTCCCTGTCTGCCCTTCTCCTACTCCCCTCTTCGCCAGCTCCCATTCTGAGTGTAATGATATGTTGTAGTCGGCGTGGATTAGTGCAGGTTATTAGTGTGCCCATAGTGTAGAATTACAATCAGCTCTGTGTTTAGTCAGGGCTGCTTTATAATTGTTGGGCGGGCATACACAGACTAAGAGCTGCCTAAGTGGATGGCTCTGTGATCTAATTCCTCACTTATTCTCACTGAAGATACAGCGGCGTTTGAATCTGCTCCCGCTTATGTAAGAGGTTGCAAATGCTAATGAGCCCTAGGCAGAAAGATGCTACCTCTTTCCTCATGTGCCCCCTTCCCAACCACCACAACTCTGTCTATCTATCTTTCTCTCTATCTCAATATCTCTCTCTATCTCTCTCAACTCCTTGGAGAATATAGTCTGTCACGATCCTCCTCTTCCTCCTCCTTCCTCTCACCAGCCTTTTCTCCTTCTCCTCCACTGGTTACTAATTGCCAGTTATTACTCTTGGGTATGCAAATGTTGATTTATGAATATTCCGAGCTGTCAGTCAACCTCCCCTCATACTAGCATGTAGGGAGTTTGCACCGGGTTGTCCTGTGCGGCCATGCTTGATGGTGTGTCGCCCCGGCGCGCCCCAGGTGTTGTGCTCCCGCTCGCTTTTATTATCACACCTCTGTGTCTGGCTCTGTAGCCTCGGTGCTCTGAGCTCCCCATTAGTTCTGATGCGTCAACCACTTGTGTTGGCAGTGCTCGCGTGGACAAATGCTTTTTGTTGTGTACATCTGTCAGTAATATCTGTCAGAGCTGCCTCTCAGCAGCACCTGTCCCACTGACGCAGAAACAATGGGAACAATGACCTTGTTGAAAACAAACAGGCTGCACAGTAGGCTTTTCCACGCTTTTCCATCTCCTTGCAAAGCCGTTTGAATTGAGCTCTCTCTCTCTCTCTCCCCATCCATTCACGCATTGACCAGGCTACCCCCTAACGGCACAGGCAAAGTCCAACTTTCCATTTCGAATTGCGTTTTTTTTTCTTCTTTTTTTTTTTTTAACTGGAAGTTTCCACATTGTTCTCTTTGACATCTGCATTTCCCTAGGTTTTTGTTTAGCTGTCCCCTCCTCACAGCTTTCAGACTACATTCTGGTACAATCACAGAGCCCGTCGGGGCCCATACACTAGGAATGGCAATTAAGCATAATTTTCTCATGATCAATAGAAACCTGTAGTGTTGTAACAATAAACAAGTCTCATGGTTTGATACCTACTGCAGTTTCACAGTCAGGTTTGTTGCAGTAGCGAAAAAGGTAAATGTATAATAACCTTCGCTTTTTACACGCATCATTCTTTGGAAACATAATGAGGCCGTTTCCCAGACCAGACTTGAGCAGCCAGCATACAGTAGTTTTATTTGAAAAGTAAGACTATTTATGATTTGTTATATCTGGACTATGGAGTTTTCTGGACTCTATGGATTAAGAATCATTTGAACCACATTCTACAACTTCTACATTTCAGTGCCTGTAGGTTACTCCTAAAATAACACATTTTTATTTTAAATATCTGTATCGGTATCGACCCAAAATCTTCACAATCGGTGGATCCCTGCCGATGATTCATGTTTGTCTAGAACAATGTAGCACAAGGATATGCCAGTCCAACATTCTGTCCTGTCCTGTAAGATGCATGTTTCAATCCTATTCACGAGGAGGTCAAGATGTTATGTAGGGCATGTTGAACTGTGACTGTTGTAAATAATGGTTTGATGTGATTACACGGACCACTGCTCTCACAGTAACCTGCACCCACATCATCAATGTGTGATAAAAGGATGACATACTAGCTTTCATACCTCGTCACTCTACAATTCTAATTAAGGTCGACTACGCTTATTCCGCTAATAGAACAGCCACTGAAATGCTACCCAGAGGCCAACCGTTGGTCTATTAATGGTGACCTATGGTCTAGAGAAAAGCTTTGAAGAGACCTCACCATATATTTTTTAAAGGTCACATAATGACCTGCGCCTCCAACACAATACAATATGCTGTGTTGTGCAGGTGCATATGTAATTGCTGCTTTTTCTCCTACAACTTCCTGATGGTGCCCTTGTTCTTAAAGTGGACATTTCATGCCCCTTTTATACATGTTGACACAGTTCTTTGACGACTCAATTAAATGTATTTATCATGCTTAATTGAAAAGACTACATAGATGACATGTATTGTAATTTTTTTAACGCCATTGTAAACCTGTTCACAGAAAAGTCACTTTCAGTGATGGTTGCTTCAAATCTAGTGAGCCATTGCTTAACCCGCCCCCTCCTCCACGTAGTGTGCTGAGGTGAGTAGGCTACAGCTTTGCAACAGTTTGACACAGCGGCAGTAATGTCAGCAAAGCAACCATATTCCTCCTCCCCGTTCAGACTAAAGGGTATGGGAGGTGGAATGTGGGGTCATTGTTGTTCGCCTCAATATTGGCACGGCAGCAGTGGTCATGTGCCGGAATCATGTGTAGGGATAGCTAACAGGAACAGGGACAGGCTGTGATGTTTTGATAACCAGCCATATGTATCAACAAGCATGTATTATTTAATGAATGAAGGTTGCCTTTATACTATAGCAACAAATCCTTGCCCACTACAGTAGGATTATGAGGCAGATTAACCTATGGCTATTGCAAGCACTTTGGCCAACGTAACACAATTAGTAATTAGCCTGTTCTGTTAAACAAGAAATAAGGACATACAGTTCAATGTTTTTACAAGATGTGACCGATTGTTGATCCAGATAAAATAAGCTGTAACTTGCGCTCCGGTCAGTTTTTGGAAGTTTTAATTAAGTAGCCTATTTACAATCAGTTTACTGTTACTGAACAGTAGCCTACAGTAGACCTTTTCTCTAGAGCAGTAGCTGTGAACGCGAACGGGCTAACCATCGAGGGCAACGGGTCAAACCCTGCATGACCAGCTGTGGCGGTCGTGCGTGATGGCGGGCAAAGTGCTTGACTTGTTTTAACTCCACCGCGGCATGCTGGGAAGGCGTCAGCACCTGCAGGGAAGTTCCCATTTAATTATACTGTCGTTCACCTCGGGGACCTCTGTTAGTGTTGACAGGAAACGACACACACACACACACACACATTGTTACCTGGCCCATTTCACCTCACAGGTGTCCCCTCAACACACAAACCCGCATATGTCACCCCCCTCCCCACACCACAGATACACACACATTACAGGTGTGTGTGTGTGAGACTCATCGTTGTGATGACCTTGATGTGGCGTGTCGGTATATGGCCGCTGTTATGTATGGCCTGCTGAAATATGAGATGACACAGAATGGGCGCTTCCTTCAGGATGCTAAAGGAAAATCCAGGTCGCCAAGTGCCATTACTCATGTGTTCTCACGCTGGCTGTGTGATGTTCCCGCCGTATTGAGGTCATGACACGTGATAAAACCCTACCTGGTTTTTCTATACTCTGTGCTGTGAGGATTGAGAATACATGCGTGCCAAAACAGTCTGTATGGCTTAACGGTGGAGTCAGCCATTGTGAGCTAATACACTTTTGTCAAATTGAGCAAATATCTACTCGCGCTCCACGAGCTGCCCGTTCTGTGTGCGCTAAAAACATTAAGTAAGAAGTAACACTAAGGGCATGTCTGAATGTATTGAGGAGTGTCCCTTTTTAACTTTAAATAAACTGTAATTGTGTGCGTTTTTATTATCGGTGTTTGTTTTTGTTTATTAGCCTTTTACTAAATGCATGCCAGTTTCCAGCCTCCAGCACAAAGGATACCGGGATTATGCGTGTCCGTTGTGGCTGCTTCGCACTGCCAGTGTTATTGTGTCCTCCAGAGCTGTTGCTCTTCGTGAGCTAGGTGCTCCAGCACTGTTCATGTATGGTGCCGGGCCTGTCCTCCGGTGGTTGGGCCTGCGTGGGCAGATGTAGCCGGCGCACGCAGCATCGCTGAATTACCGTCACGAGGGAACCAGTCGCTTTTATTGCCTTTCCCCGCTCGCCTGTTAATATCTTCTCTTATTGCCCACCCCCCCCTGTTTCTCTCATTATCTTTCCCTCACTATTTCCCTCTTTCTCTCTGTTTCATTCTCTATTTCTATCTCTCTCACTGTTTCCCTCTTTCTCTCTGTTTTATTCTCTATTTCTATTTCTCTCACTGTTTCCCTCTTTCTCTTTCTCTCTATTTCTTTCTCTATTTCTGTTTCTGTCTTTCTCTCTCTATTTCTTTTTCAAATTTTCTCTGTATTTTTCTGACTCTCTCTCTCTCTCTCTCTCTCTCTCTCTCTCTCTCTCTCTCTCTCTCTCTCTCTCTCTCTCTCACTCTCACACAC
>JAODUG010034570.1:0-18250 GCA_027564795.1 Aphredoderus sayanus
ATCCCACTATATATATATATATATATATATATATATATATATAGTGGGATAACAGTAATATGCATTAGCAGAGTAGTACCTTTCTCCATGTTTCGGCATGTACAACTTTGGACAAAACTTTTCACTCAAACACATATGCACAGGTATTCATTTCATGAGAGTGATAATATCCTGGAGGAAAAATCTGTTAAGTGTATGCCCTGCCACTACCAGCAATGTTAAGATGAACTTGGATGGGAACAATTGTTTATGATTGCGTCTTTACATCGTCACATTCAATTGCAGGCTGTATTTGATGCTCTGTTTTTGAAGGACAGCCAACTATGTGGTGGATATACAGGGTATTATGACATAAAACCAGATGCACTATTTATGGTTTTGTAATGTCAGTGTGACTCACAAAGTCTCTCTGCAACGAGGCAGCCATCACTATCTATGTTGTTTTGAGATTTAATACAGCAATTCTTGCCAATAAAAAACAGTCCAATTTAGTCTATCTCAGCAACACACCATAAGATACAATTTCCCCAGCAGGTTTATTTTTCACGATATTGAAATGCTATACTGCACTGGATAGATCCTTTAATACTACAGTTCAAAATTTTTATATGAATTGGCAAAGTGTGTTTTGCTAAGGATTAGAGATTGAACGAAAGGTTTTGTGGAAAAGGTTATCTGAAAAATCAAGCTATGATATTGCATATTGCTATAATGCACCAGTTCTCTTGGGAAACGTTATAAATAGAATACTGTAAATCATATACTACCCCATGTGTTGGATGAATCTCTGTTTTGGAATTTATTTTTTATTGTTTGTTTAAGTTGTCAAGTTTTATACTTTGCTACATTCGGCTGTAGCCTAATCATAACTGCTTAAAGCATCGCTCTCCTGTGTTTTCATCTACCTGAAAATATTAACTGGTCATTGCGTTGTGGATGGCAATATCTGGCAAACAGTTTAAGGATACGAGAGGCGAAATGGGGGGGTCATCAGTATGGCAGAAGTGGTTACGCAGCCCTGGAATCATGTATAGGGACAGCAGGTATGGTGGGACAGGGACAGGGTTTTGATTACCAGCCACATGCAGCACGCAGCCTAGTCAATGTTTGAAGGTTAATTTATCCCTCGTGATGTCCTTAATTTTATCGAAATATGCCAACAGAGGGCGCCATCTGATTGTGTAAGATTTTGTGTGTTTTTTAATTGTAATTTCTGTGTGTATATATTTCTATATGTATTTTTAATTGTCATTTCTGTGTGTATATATTTCTTTATGTATTTATAAAAAATGTTGGTGCGTTTTAACCCTCCTATTGTCCTAGGGTTTCAAACTTACACCTTGTTGTGCCAGCAGTGCACATCATATTTCTGTCTAAGATGTAGAATTAGATTTAGCGCCTTCTATCTGCCACAAAGAGCTAGTGATTTGGGTCATTTTGACCAGGAGGGCATCATGAGGGTTAAACTATTGCATGACACACAGCTATCCTTGCCCGCTAACCAGCCATATGTATCCAAAGGCATATATTATTTAATTAATGCAGAGTTATTATAGCACTAAATTGCAGCCGTTCTTGCCCACTACAGGAGAAATATGAGGCAGATTTGCCTAGACTAGGCTACTGCTAGCACTTTGGCCAAAATAACACAATTAGTGATTATTCAGCTAAACAAGAAACATTAAATAAAGACATAGGCTACCTTTGCTGTTATCACTGTATGTCTTTGCCAAATATTACCAATTGTTGATCCAAATAAAAGCAGCTATAGCTAGCGCTCCCATGGACGGAAGTCCGTTTTTGGTAGCGGATCACTTGCAAGTATAAATCCTGTGTGTCAGTCTTTATTAAAGAGCGATGCTGAGGCTATGTAAACTAACACAACAGTCTAAATTAAGTAGCCTAGTATTTCTTATCAGTTTACTCTTAAAATAGCCTACATTAATATGAATGAATATGAATGACTCATTTAAGACTGTCGTCATTTAGAACACATGCCTCTTAGCATTTCCCCCACTGATAGAGCCGAGGATAAAATACCCATTCATGTTTCCCATAGTAAATCACGTCAATTGTCCAAAGGTCTGTGGATACCGCTCTGTAATTGCACAGCTGTGTTGGTGGCATCACACATGACTCATCGTAGAGCCATGTCATTTTCAACCTTCAGTTAGTTCCTCATTAGAAAAATGCTTATTTAAGGCTTTGAAATATACATACATCCGGCAGCTTTTTTTCAAGCTTTTTTGGGAAATTGATGTGACTCTCTGTTAATCAATATCTTAATGGGGATTAATAGGTAATGGTTAATAGGGATCTTATGGGTGTCAAAACAGGGGTCACAAACAAGCCGCAAGGAGAGGGAAGCAAGGCGTGTTCCCTAACTGGTATGGTGGCCAATGCTGGTGCTGCAGACAAACATTCTTGTTGCTCAAGAAGCCTATTTCCCAATGATGGCCATTAAAAAAAACAAGCACCTCTACAATGATTATAAATGTTCCTTGAAACTTGCATTCATGAAAAAAAATATTTGTTATACAGTACTATGAAATGTTATGTAAGTGAGTTCGATGTTTTTGAAAAGTCACCTACTGCAGAGCCCAGGAAGGCTTTCGGCTTATCATCACAGAGCGTGACAGCCATTTAGATTTATGTGAATTTGTGGTGGTTCACGGTGCTCAGAAATCACAGAAGTAAAACTGAAATACGGAAGTCAGGAGAAGCAGTTGTTTTTGAGAACTTTTTTGGTAGCCATTTCTGCAAAGTTCCATATCCAGTTAGTACAGCCAAAAGGGGTGTTTTGTGTGTTATTTTTTATGTACTGTACGTGATGTTTGATGTTGTTATTTTATGTTTTTAGCATTTAAGTAAATATTTTCTTAAATATATATAGTTAAAATGTTTCAGCCTTAGCACATTAAACTTGGCAATTGTGAATGTGTAAGCATGTGATGTATATTACGTGTTCAATGCCTACACAAGCTAATTCTCCAGCTAGGTAACCAATTAATTAGTGATTTAGTAAATACTAAATAAGTGCTTTCTCAGCTTACATCTCCTGTACCAATGTGTTTGGTGGAGTTGTGGGAGGATACTAATGCCATTTTGTGTTGTATAATTGAACTTATGTGGTTGAACGCTGCATTGCATGGCCTTGCATCACATTGCTCCGTTCTCTCTGGATTTCTGTGCTGCTATGTTTTAACAATAGGCAGAGGAAGACAGTCACCCGATGAGCCAGGAATTAGGCTTTAAAACCAAAGTTATTAGAGGCCATAGGAGAAAAAACACCTAGTCTGCTTTAGGGCTTAACCACTGATACAGAAATCCAATTATCTCCATTTTCTAGGTGTTGACAATACTGTGTGACGTTGTGACACAGTATTGTAAAGTAAAACAGTAGTGTTTTACTGGTTGCATTGGTTGCTACATACCTACAATCAATGCAAAATAAAGTTAGTTTTTTTATGGTATGTATGTGCATGATCATACAGACATATGCACCCACACACACACAACCAGAAGTTTTGCTAATAATACTCTGCTGTTATGTTGACTGAGGACAGTAAAGGAAAGTGTGTTGGAATACGTGTGTGTGTGTGCATGTATGTGTGTGTGTGTGTGTGTGTGTGTGTGTGTGTCCGTGCATGTGGGCGTGTGTTTGTGTTTCTGTGTGTGGGTTTGCCTGTTTCTGTGTGTCAAGCTGTGCTCATTTAAATCCATGGTGGATAAAGGCGAATGTAAATGTAACGCGTGCGTGCGTGTGTGTGCGTGTGTGTGCGTGTGTGTGCGTGTGTGTGTGCGCGTGTGTGCAGTTCATGCTACATTAGTCCCCAGGGCGATGTGTCAGCAACACCTTCCTGCAGTCCCACTGAGCAGTGAATGCTTATGTGTGCTGGTGTGTGTGTGGAAAAGGGAGGGGGTGGGGGGTTTGTTGTTGGTCTTGATATTATGTGCCTACAATATGTGGGTGAACTAGTATGTGGCATACGTTTGATGCTGCAGGCAGAGCAGGGTTGTGCTGAATAATGCAGTGTGTGTGGGTATGAGAGAGAGAGAGAGAGAGAGAGAGAGAGAGAGTGTGGGGGTACAGATGCATGCATGACGTAGACACAAGACATCATGTGGTTTCAGACGCGTGTGTAAAGCCACTGCCTCCAGGACACGCACATAATCACAAGCTGAAGCATACTTAGACACACTTGTATGGTACTCGGACACACTCACACGCAGTGGCTTATTACCCACACAGAACAAATGATTTCAAGTCCACCTATACTTTTTATTGTAACAAAAAGTATGGTAACACTGATTCATTCTCTGTTACTAGAAACAACCCTACAGACAAGATGGTTTAATAATTCTGACTGCACCTTTAACACAGTCGATGTGTGTAAAGAAATTGTGTAGCTAACAGTTAACTATCTAGAGTAACTAACATACTATGATCAAAATGACATCTGAATAGATCCGGGACTAGTTTTTTGTTATTCTTATTTTTGTAAAAACAGAAGATTTGATGCTAGCCCTACCGTGGACGCCCGGTCCTAACGGGGCCACTGAGGTTATGGAAGACAACATGCAATTAATTTAATATTATTCAGTAAGTGAATGCAGTGTTACTGTATGTTAATGCATTTGTTATTACAAATCTCTAGCCTTGAGAATATATTTTTTCGTTTGAATTAAAGCCATTTAACTATCCCAGATTAATTGACTAATAAATGTAACATTTGTGTAAGATAATGATACTAAAGAAATTACATTCTAAAGTATCATTGGCTAATATACGAAATGTCCTGTCATCAAATGTTGTCAACTCTGAACCATCATTATCACAAATTGAAAACTTTCACACTTGACAGGAAGTGGAAAAATAACATTCCAGATAGCTGAATTAAATGTTTAGAGGAGAGAAGTAGTTCTGTTCATTGTTTCTGGAAGTCATTCAATGTATACGACAGATGGTTGGAAAAGAACTACCATGCCAAGTCAAACTCTCTATTTATCCAGAGTCAATATAATTCATCATTACTTATTGACTTAGGGCTTTTTCCAGCTAGGAGAAAAATTGTCCTCTCTTATATTCTATAGATATAAGGAAATGGCATCTTGCCTAGCTCTGTAGAAACCAGCCCACATAGTCAGATATACTTAAAGTTTGACCAAAACAAATTAGATTATAAAACTAGTAGGCAAAGCTTAAAACCCCTGCAACGAAACACAGGTTGTGATGACAGGGGGAGAGGGCGATACCTCCTCCAGACACGCAACATCCTGGCTTATTAAAAATAAGACACAGGGAGAGGCGTAGAAAACCAAGCAATAACAGAGTGGGGATATTGAATGGTTGGGGGAGACGGAGGGAAATGAGAAGCTGAAGGGATAAACAAAAGCTGGTGGCACCTGCAGACCTTGATGTACAAAGAAAGTCGAGGATGTTGGATTAGAGACGACCTGGCAGGTACATGCAACCTTGGCGGCCAAACACCCAACACACACGCACAGCTTGTTCAGTGGCTGTTCTCAGCCTTCGGGCCTTAAAGTGTTCCTCCTCAGTCTTACCTATACAGCACATAGCTGTTGACTGTGCTAATCTAGCATGTGATCTGGAGCTGGCCGGGGCTGGGCTAATGATAATGACACTGTAATTAGCTGATTAGGGCTGAGAGAGCTTGTTAAGAATGCTTAAAAGGATGAGAGGGAGCTTGATTAGTCAATTATAACTGTGTGTGTGTGTGTGTGTGTGTGTGTCTGTGTGCGTGTGTGTGCATGACTTCAGATACAACTTAGCGCCATCACAACGCATCAACATTGCTAGGTTAGGCCACCTAGGAATCTTAGGAAAAGGACATCTCACCCCACCCATCACACCCACCGTACAGTAGCTTTCTAAAGCTTGTGAGCCCACAGGCACAAACTCGCACTCACTCACACATACACACACACACAGAGCTATGATAAAATGTGATCCCCAATATATGTTGATCATTTAGCATGGTAAAAACGTTATTTTAGTAAACACATAAACATCCCAGACACTTTACAGTACCTTATGCTGTATACATCCATACATATTTTGAACATTAATTTGAAGTATAGCCACATCTGATGGATATATGTAGCTTGTTAGGAAACATCAAGGAAGGCACCAAGTACCAGTTCTGTCTTCACTGTCAGCCTGACAAACAATATTTCGGCAATAACAATCTATAGCTGCAGTTCAATTGTGAATTATTCTGATTCTACTGTTGTGTGCCTTAACCCTAACATCACTCATCTGAGAAAAGTGCTGCCAGCAAGGTATTTGTCATATAAGGAAACAAAAGAAGCCATTTTCTTTAACACAAAGCCACCCACTCTGTTTTCATAATGATGGATTATGGCAGCGGATTGATGAAAATGGCTTTCTGCAGGGTTCTTAGCCTGACTTCCAGATTAAATAGGATCTTGTGAGCAGCCCGGGGTGGTTTGATGTTGCACTGCATGCATCAAGCAGCAGTCTAGACATTATCACAGACAGATGATGTCATCACTTTCTCTGTAGCAGGAGACAACCTGGTGACTTTAACACTACGGAACGCTCAGTCCACACGTACATGGATACATTTTCAAACGGGGATGTTCCTGCTTCGTTAAAAATAAATCCTGTCCATACAGCACTGTTGAAGAAAAACTCTCCATCCAGATGAAAACGCAGTTGCATGCTTTCAAGCACTGTTAAGAAAAATGCCACATGTACACAAAATATATAACAGTGCACACTGACATTAAACAAAGGAGATAGCGGCACACAAGCTGCCGTTACATGCCAAAAGCTCACTTTTTTGTTTTGTTTTGTTTTCCCTGTCTACACGTGAATGTTGAACACAGAGTTTTACAATGTTTTCAACCTGGAAAGAGTTTTGCTAAAACGGTCTTTGTTGATCATATACAGTACACTGTTGTGAATGCGGATGAAAGGCTGAACCTCATATGAAAAGCTCCGTATTTAAATATAGCCATGTACGTGTGAACTATAGCCATAAGATTGACAACTTTGTACGTACTGTATACCTTAGAATTACATAGCCTCACCCTCATCACCCTCATCACCAATTAAAGCCAGCCTTGCTAGGTGCTCCAGTGATGCGTCCTATTCTGAAATAATTTCCACAGCCTGTCTTGACACCAGCACTTAAGTGGGAAATTGAAAAGCTGACCTATCAGTGTGAGATCCATTTCTCTGTTTGTTCTGGGTGGGCCATTAACCTCAGGGAATGACCCTTGGGGGAGTAAGCCTTGACACCCAGCAGGAGTTAACATCCATGTCCAATCTATGCGTATTATGCAAAACACTGTCTTCAACACTGTTTACACATACACTCCTCACAACTGGCATTACAGAACATTCTACAAAACCTTGGTCCTCATCCACTCTCTGCAAAGTCTCTAGGTCACCTTAACAACAATCGGTAGTGCATGCTTGGTTTCCTTGACAACAAGAGTGTCAGTGGCTACCACAGGGGTAGGTAGAGCTATGGCGAATCTGAACACATCAAAACTTCACGAAAGTCAGCTTGAAATTCATGACTCATGCCCTTCTTATACTGGAGTACCCTGTTTTATCAAGTGATGGAATGACAAAAATTGTAGACTATAGAACTATGCTTTGGAGCGATGGTTCAGAGAAATAACTTCCACAGTTGATATTTTTTAAAGACACTCACTTATGCCATGTGCACACTACAAAATCACAAATTCCAAAAATGTTCACCTCGAGGGATCCCCAACCAATAAACTTGGGTCCAGGCATTGTCTCAAGAAAACGTGAGAATTTATTAGAATTAGAGCCTGCCAAGGAACAGTAGTTGCCATTCAAGAACACTGACAACAAGTCTCAAAGGTTATACTTGAAAAATATTAAAATCATATATATGTACATATATACATATATATGTATATATATAAATAATTTAAAGCCCCGCAATGTATTTCTATTTTTACTGTGTAATTCTTTTGTAGCCTCTTTACAGCTTAAATTACTTAAGACAAGCTGTTAGACATATACAGTCTAATTTATTACCTATCTGTGATAGGTTTGCATTTGCAAAGTAATACTCTTTCAAGGTCAGACTGGACCAAAATTTTTCGCATTATATTAATGTATTTCTTGCATACCTCATTCAACCGGGACTAGATGAGGTTAGATTGTGGTTGGAAAAATTACACTGTTGGCGTTGCTAACAACGTGTATATGGTAGCAATTTAGCAGGAGTTGCTGATAAACCTATCACAGACAACTGATGGGAATTTCCATATTGATACTTTATTTGGTGCAGCTCAATTATGGTCATACTGACCCCATGTAGGCTACTGTACACGAACAGTATAAAACAGATTCACAACCTATAGCTTACTAGCTAAGGAGGATATAGCTCTCTCTCTCCCTCTCTCTCTGAAGTCGGCTTAGTGGGTCCTGTCAGCACTATGTGTGTAAACCCATAGCCGGCATAGGGATGTATACCGCTGTTGGATTTTTGTTGTTTTCTGGTTCTGTTAGCCGCAAGACAGATCATTAGCCTACAGAACTCCAGGAAGGACAGTAGGCCTAGCCTATAATATAAAGTAACTTTGCAACAATCTGCATTTCTTTGCTCTATAAGTAAAAGCCAGTCCATGATTTACTCTTGTCAGCTCTCTTCATATTACTCCCACGTCGTCTTATTCAGTCTCTTCCCCTCTGCTGATGTCCATGTGAGCATAGCGAGCAAGCTTCCTCTAGCTGAAGACCCATAGTTGGTAGTGTGTGCCATGTTGCAGTTCTCGTGAGAGGTGTCCAGCCAGGTCACCAAAGTTACACAGTGCAGTATTTGGCAGCCCGTGTTTGGAGGGGCAATGACAGAGATGCAATTATCCCTATTACAAGTGAACTAAAACCATCAAAATGATTTTGAAGCTGTTATTTTAAGGTAAAACATTACATGGTGATGCTTTAAATACACACAGATACAAAAAAATCACCACAATGGGAGACACAAAAATAGACACAAGCACACACAAATTTCCCTAAATACAAAAAAGCTTTAAAGGATATTTATTCTGGGATTTAGGGCGAGGGAAGGTATAAAAGTACAAACAGACCGGGAAAGAACACATAACTACTACATACAGTATCCACACAGTACTTACTCCAAAATCACATCAACAATCTTACACATCTCTCTGTCTGTCATACTTGTGTCACACACACAGATTTGCTCTCTTGTTTATTCCCTATTTCTGTCGCTCCTTCCTCTATCTGTAAGGTCTGTCTGTCTGTTTCTGTCTGTCATTCTCTCCTGCCTGGGCGCACAAGAGGCGACAGATGTAGCATAAGGAAAACGCAGACGGTTTTCTACAAATATTTGACTAAGTCATCACTCATTCAGGATGTGTGTGTGTGTGTGTGCATGGTTTTATACCTACTTGTTCTTAGAATGTCGCTCTTTCTCCCTCCCTTACTTTCCCATCTAAAACATGACCCTATCTTCCCCTTTCTATCACTGTTTCAATGTTTTTAGTCTGTCTTGTTTTGCCTTTAATTCCTCCGTCTTTATATCACGATACCTTACATTTATCCTGTCAATTCGTCTGTCCTTTCCTAAAACCCTGCACCCTGCATTTCTGTTTCTGCCTCTCTCTCTCTCTCTCTCTCTCTCTCTCTCTCTCTCTCTCTCTCTCTCTCACTCTCTCTCTCTCTATCTCTCCCATTGAGTCAACTGTAGTGAATCTACACACAATTTTGGGTTTTATTACATTTTGGAAAAATTATGAAAATTTAATAATTTTAATAATTCATATTTCATAATTTATTCTGAATAAGTTGGGCACCACTAACGTTTTAGTATCCTTAGACAAAGGGTGTTGAGTTACCTTAATGACTATTAATAAATAATATTTCAAAATTATGCTTGTTGTCAAAGTCAATCATAAATCTGAATTTATGAATTCTTTACGATGATAGGGGCCCACGTTTCTGTTACACATAAACAATAACAACCACTGCTCATTATAAAACCATATATATATATATATATTTAAGCACTAAACATGGCATGCATAATAAGTGGTTATACTGGGAGTAAATGTTTCATAATACTGATTTCACCCTATAGCTAAGAAACATAGAAAACTTATTCACGTGAGATCCTATGATAAAACCTAAAAATGCACAATGAAGGATTCAATCCTTCACCAAACTTTATGAATAAATAACATTTGAACATTGTGAAGTCTGTCTACACTGAATGCTTATTTGACGACATGAGGCTTCTCCTTGATGCAACCAAAAGGTTAGCTACATTGTAGAACTTCAGCCAATGGTCAGAGCCTGGTCAGCAAGAGAGAGCCTTCCGGTATTTATACTGGCTCTTGGAACCCCCGGCTTGGGCGTGACTTAAAGGGGGAGCCTGCTTTAATGTATGTATCTTACTTACTTGAACTATTTTTGGATTAAACCAACTTTACAATATTCAGATGTTAAAGTCACAGTTATCGAAATAACCACAGTTAAAAATGCACCAGTTTGACATCAAACATGGGCTCGTAGCATTATTCATGGAACCAATACCCTAATTAGATAGCTAATTATATATTTAATAGGCATATACAGTACATATACGTACTTATGGTGTATATTATATATCTATATAACATAACATTACTATTCCAAAGTGTTTGTGACTTTAGAATAACGTGATATTCACATTTAAACCTGTAAAAACACTTTGTTTAGTTTGGGTGTAAGACAAAGAAATTCTTCTCTATTGGGCTGTGGCAGGATGTCATAAATTAATGTCATTGCCTAGAGGATTCTTAATAAGAAAAGTATTATTTTGATTCTGTTTTTTTTTATCAATTGCTACACAGTTAAACAGTGATACGAAACCATAGCATACACTTTGATTATTGTAAACACACTAAATGTCTTTATTAATGGTTGTTCTCCTGTGGAACAAAGTACCAAAGTTTGTTTATCTTAGATGGGGGTTAGGTAACATTCCTCTGGCCAGGGCCATAAACTGCTGCTCTGCATGTGTCTCCAGTATGAATGCAGGAAAGGAGAAATACCTTTAATACTAAAATGTATGAGTTAGAATGAAATTGTTTAATGCGTGTGACCTAGGATCACTACACTTCCTTCTTCTAACCTATGTTAGCTTTAGGTGCGTGGCTGTTTCCTAACAGATCAGAGATAGAGATAGGTGGAATGGAAGAGGGAATAGTTACCGGCTTTGCATAACACAAGACACACCTCTCTTTCGGACGTGGTGCCGAAGGGATGGGTCAGTTGGTCTGCTGTCACTGGTTGGGCGTCCGGGCAGTGACGTGATGAGCAGTGGGGGCGTTCATCTGCTCTGTGGCAATGACGTGGTCATCTGTTGGTTGTTTAAGGACAAGGCGGTCTTCTAAATGAGGAGGCGGAGTTGGGAAGAGAGGCGGTCCTCTCTCTAGGTGGAGTTTCATCTCCCACGTCTGTTGGTGATGTAGATTATCTATAGGGGTGAGGGTTAGGCGACCCCAAGCCTTCTGTGTCGATGGGCGTTAGCTCTCCCAACTGGTGGTGAGAGAGAGATGGCAGTTTTCCTGCTACGAGGTTGAGCTGGACACACCCTTGTGTTGTGTCACTGACTTCCCTTCGTGGAGGGATGGTTCTTCTTTGATGAACCTTTGATCCTGTAGTAGTTCCGTGGGCGTTCCGATTAGCTGGCAGTGTTATCCGTGTATCACAGCTGAATCAACTCGTCTGTGGGTCCTACACATTTCTACTTTTCGATTCGATGCCTTGAGGGTGACTAAAAGGGGTGTCAGGGGGTGTATGCTCTTATCTGTTTAGTGAATAAAACTTGAGTAACGCTATAAGCAAACTTTACAATATTCAGGTGTTAAAGTCACAGTTATCAAAATTACCACCTTTCTACAAACATCAAAACGATATCAGTATTGTCTTGTTTGTGAGACAAAGAAAATTCCTCTCTGCTGCTGGCAGGGAAAAAGTGTCAAATGCACTTATTATCACAACATGGAGGAACATGAATTACCAGAAAAAAGGGACATTAAGAAACATTTAATTATGATTTTAGGTTATTCTTGTCATAACACAAATAGTACACAAATAGTTAAACTGCAATATAAAACATAGCATACATTTTGTATTATTGTAAAAACACGTTAATGTCTTTATTAGGGTAAAGGAAAAGTGTAGTTTCTTCTTTCTGTTAAGGAGGAGGTTACACACATTTCTCTGGCTAGGCAGTAACTACCGCTCTGTGTGTGTGTCTCTGTGCAGGAAAGGATAAATGCATTGTTCAATGCTCAAAATGTAGGAGTTAGAATGAAATTGTTTAATGCGTGTGACCGAGGATCACTACACAACATTGTGTATTCCTCCAGTCCAACCTATATCCTCTTTCACTCAATCTTCTCTCTGTCCTATCAACGATGTAGACAAAAACTCAAGATTGTTAATGTGGACAGGCTAGAGGATACAATTAACCGGATTGATTAGTATGAATATTAAAAGGTAAATTAAGCCACTGAAATTAGTCAAATATAAATACATGAAAATAATGATGGCACTTAATATTCCTGGTTGGAACAGCCTCTGTCATATCAGCACAAAGTCGTACATCTTCTATAATATAATATACCTTGGCTCTATGACCTGAGGTTAGTGCTGTCCAGGGAACACTCCAGCAATACCCAGCCCAAGCTGTCAACCTCTGGCTCTGTTCCAGACACCCTTGTTACGATACTCAGACCTCTTAGAAGCCTAACATGTAATTTAGACTGACAGCAGAGTAGAATACATGCCTGTTTCCTTCGCCTAACACGACATTGGGCAAGTGGGTAATTTTAAAGATATTTCTAATAACTAGCAAGAATGAAGGCACCTCCACATGGAATGTGATTAGACTAATATACATATTGTTCCACATTAAAGCCTTTCATGGAGAATGAGATGCAGGTTTCTACACGTTAGTAATAGTAAATGCCAGTAATATTTGCAATATTAAAGTAGATTAAAACATGTTTTTGTTTTTTAATACTTTGGGCAGTATTGGGCAGATGTGTTTGGTGTTTTTGCTTAATAATGTGCTAGTTATATAATTTAGTTAAAAAAACTATTGGTTCCCATTTTCTCCACAATCTGTGATGGGTTTTTACAAAATACAGTCAGTCTTTTAGAATCATTATACTTTCATCTCCCTACAAAGTAGATGTGGAAAATCAGACTCTTGACAGGACAAAGGTATAGACAGCAAACTACCCCTACTGTAGAAGTACTTTATTGACCAGCGATTTTAGGATTGATTTTTAAGACGTCATTCATTTCTTTAAGGCACAAGTCAGACAATTGCCAAATAGTCTGTAAGCTCACAGACTGCTACTTCGTGTCATCAAGCACAACCTGACCCTACCTCCCCCCACCACAACAAACTTTTGCGATATAACCTGCGATTCAATATGAGATTCACTGTTCACATTCCAGTCTGTTTTACAGTATTCAGTGTTTTTCCCTCTGTTTTAAACATGTATTATTTACCATTATGCTAAGATTTGCAAGCAACCTGGCCTAGAGCAAGACAACCTGGTTAAATAAGCATTTAGCATGGTCTCAGCTCCCTGCCGCTACAGAAACAACAACCCAGAGACCCTGCAGAGCGGAATTACAGAAGCAGTACAAGTACTATGCTCTCCTCTTCTTCATCTTCATCACATTGACTTACCTGTCAGCCTCCTCCTCCTCAATATCACCGTCTCTCCTTCCCCTCTCCTATAGCTATGGCAATGTTCTTACTCTGTAATATGTACATGACCCTACGAAATTATTCTATATTACGCTTTCCTGTGTAATAGGCCTACTCATAATCCATAGGCCCTATTTGTAAATAAATTACTCCTTTCCCCTCACATAGTGTGTTCTATTATGAATAGATAGCTATTTCTATAGTATTCACATTATCTCTCCTCCATTCTGTCTTCTCCAACTCCCTGGTTCCGACACTGTAAGCGAGTATAATCCATGTTATCTTAATCCATTTAGCTATTCTCCCCTGCAGCCTAATGAGCCTCCGGCACCAGCCTGCCTCTCTCCCTCTATACATACCCATATATAGGCTTAATCCACTTGAACACGATTTGGATACTCTCTCTCCTTTCATCAGTACGTTTGTGTGCACAGACTTAGATGCTAGTACAAATATTAATCTCATTAATCTCACAGTGTTGATTCCTGTGCATATGTATGTGTGTTATTACACACATACACACACACATTCATTTGTGCCTCTGTATTACTGACCTCAGCTACTAGTTTGTTCTCTTCTCTCTCAATCATAGTCAGGCCAACAATCATTTCATTGCATGACTGCAACAGGAGTCATTTAATATCTCTCTCGCGCTCTCTCTCTCTTATTTAACCTCTCTCTCCATCTGTCTGTCTCTCCTTCTCACCCCAATTAATCCATGTCATCTCCAGACATCCCTCCTCCCCCTATCTCCCCTTCACCTTGTCTCCACCCTGTCTCCCCATTATTCTTCTGTCTCCCCAACCCTCTGTCATTTTGTCTTTGTCACTGTTTGCTCAATTGCTCCTGCCTGTTGCAAGTGGAGGCTCTTATGACAGCTATGTGAGTTTTACACACACGTTGGGCGTAATTATGCTCAGCGATTTAGCTGGAATGACAAGAGAGGTGCTTAGAGCCAGCGCTTAATGGCCATCGCTAACGGGCTAGCAAAGGGCTAACACTGTTGGCTTTGCCTGGCATAGGCACATAGTCACAAAGTATAGTGTATTTCTCTATTCAACACAAGCATTATATGATAGCTTTACTTTTTATTTTTTCAACATGAATGTTAGCTATACTGTATATTTATTTACTTTGTTTAAGTTTGTCTTCTCTCAGTCAAGCCAGAGTAGCTTAACCTGACATGCCAGATGGATTGTTGTTCACAACTCCATCTGGAGCCGTCCATAGGAATTGTTTGTTTAGGGTGGTTTCTTTCATAAACATCTTGTCAGTTGATTGGATAAACCATTTGTCTGTCACCGTAACTTCAACCACTCAAATCAATATGACGACGTAGGAAATTATTTAAAAAAAACTTTTGCCGCAACCAGTTGGGAGTAGAGCGAAAACATATTTTCCGTCTAAAAAGACTTCAGTGCTGTTTGTATTATTTTTATTTTGTTGAGGTAAAACTGACAATATAGCATCATCTATGTTAAGCTTTTTAGGATCCGCCATTGTTATTTTCAAGTTTTCAAGTCGCTTTCTCTGTCGTCACACCCAAACCATGCCCGTAGCTATAACGACGACGCTGATTTGAAAGTTCAGATGCCACTTGGACTACAGTCGTAATGATCCCTAGCCTTTCCAGACTGATTCTCACGGTGAAATAATATTGAAGCTTGCGAGATCAGGATGGTCTTGCAATACTAAGAGTAGCTATCTACAGTATGAGTAAATATACAGTATCAACAACAATCAACCAGTACTTAAAATAAACAGCAATGCACAGCCTTGGCAGAGTAGTGAGAGATGATATTGTTTGTTTAAAAAGTAACCAGTTATTGTATGTTATGTTAGGTAAACAATATTGTTTGCATAAAACAGGTGTGTACTAAAATGTATACTTTCCTACATAAATTATAGTTTAAAAATAAACAGACAGCTGGTGATCCACTGAGCCATTAAACTAGTGAAAATACCATCATAGAAACTTGGACAGAAATTTGGATAAAATTGTTTAAGTCTTGATGCCAAGTTGGCAAGCCCCAACGCAGATGTTAAATTCAGCCTTCAACACCTTCAGATGTCTTTGTTTGCATGGCGATGAACAGCCCGACTATGAGAGCTTAATTTGACTGAACTACTGTATTTGGACAATTCTATCAATAAAAACATCTAGACAACCGCACGCTTCATGTAAATAAACACTCATACCTCATTAACCGGTGGTACATTGGCATAATGCAAATCCACTTCACTGCCTGAACAATTTGTTTCTGACTGATTAACAAGACCTTCGACGTGTCACAACAAATGTGTCCAAACTGACTGCTATATACTGTAGATGGTTGTTCTAATTTTAATAAGCAGTTAGGGAATGATGAGTATAGTGTGTATGTATTGTAATTTGGTACATTGTTTCTTAAGCTTGTTAAGGTAAATGGTATATAAAAATAAGAGTGTATTTAAGGGAGGTGTGTGTGTGTGTGTGTGTGTGTGTGTGTAGGTGTGTGTGTTTTAGTGTGTGAGCCTGCGCACGTAGCTGCAACACCCATGCGTTCAGGCAGGATTGTGTATGTGTGCTGTTTGTTTTTTAACATGGGAATGAAAAAGTACCTGACCTTATTTCATTATCCACTTAAATCGAGCGGGAGATCGAGGCAGGCGGTGATTCCAGCTCTGTGTTGTTGCCCAAGCTTTTTATTGAAGTATTGAGCATATTACACTGAAATAAAATATTAGAATTAGCTCATGTATTTAGATTTCTGTTTGAATCATTAAGTCACAGAATTGTCTCTATGCATTCAATAATAGAATAATGAAAAACATATTTTGTTTTGTGCTGGTATACAATAAGGGTTATGTAATAATACCATGTCAGTGTTAGTTAGTGTTAATGTTTTTGTTACATTTGATCCTGTTAGTTTTAGGTTTCACATTTCCATTTTGCAAGCCACTACTTTGCATGATATGTAAATGTACAGTTGTCATCACCTACGTGGGTTGATTGGCAAGCATCTGCTGTTGCCGGTAGACCTTTCTGCTTGAATGGAGACAACTGAATGGACAGAAAATATATTTCTGAATTTTTATGTTGACTTTGATTTCTTGGTCAGACCAAATTACAATTAATACTTTGTCTCATCTCCCTATGTAGGCAGCTCCTTTTTACTTTTCTTCCGGTTCTGTTTCTTCTTCTTATGTTTAACGGGCGACAATAGCTTGCCTCAAGTTGTTGTAATTGGTCCTAAAGTTCAAAAACATCCAAAAAGTGTTTCACACTGCAAATTAACCAAACAATGGTTCAGTTTGATTTGGACCTGAAACTAGTGTTTCCAAGTAATTTGATTAGCCAACGTAGTCATTTTATCAAAATATAAGTCTATTGTATAAACATCCAACATCTCACATCTGATGGAACCAGCCTCACATTTTGGCCCTGACGATGAAATTGCTCTCTTTACTGCAAAAGTGCCTCATATTTTAGAGTATAGGATTCAGGCCATCCTAGTGAGTGAAACGACATCTATTAAGAGTGAGCTCCACTCAGCTAGGAGTGAGCTGTCCAATTTCAAGGTTGCTATGAAAACTTGGTCTTGCACTCAGGCCAGTGTTTGAGTGTGATATGAACAAGGCATGTACAAGTAAGAGCACGACAGGGATGGTGCAGTGGTTACGCCCTCTATTTATGAAAAGCACCTGAAACCAGCTGTTATTGGGTCTGTGTGTGTCGGGGGGTGGATCTCACTAGAATCCCACTACAATCATCCCACTACAACCTGCTATATGGTGGCTCCCCTGCTCCTAAAACCATAGGAGAGGAAACTAAAACTGTACACTTATCCCATCTGGGGATGAGCGCATTAAACTAAATCCAGAATGGCATATCTCTGTTTATCTTCATGGGATACAAATCCTATTCTATAATAGCATTTATTAATGTGTTACTCTTCATGACTTAACAGTCAACAGTGGCTTATAGTTAGAATTGTATTTTGTCGCTGTTGAATATGAACTCCTGCCTGGCAGTCAAGTCTCTGTCAGCCCCGATAATGCCTTGCAGACGAAACATATGGCTGTTTCCCTTATCTAATCCTGTGAGCCAAACCCACTATGGACACACGCAGACGACTCAACAAACTTCAACAACAGTATGCCAAGCTAGCATATGCAACACACTTAGCATCTTCCCTTTCGCTGTGTGTTATACTGTGACAAATGAAGCCGGACAGTGAAATGCTAGCAGCAAAATACTGTAATATGTGTAATGATCCCTCAGGTACATGCAACAGATCTAGATACTGTAAATCAATTACTGGATTAATACACTTTTGGAATCTGAACTAAAACTTTCGCTCTTGTTCTTACAGTAAAACACTGTGGGGTACACAAAGATAACCTGACCTGCCAGATGGATTCACAAGTCCATCTGGGAAGCTGTCCATAGGAACTGTTTGTTTAGGGCGGTTTCTGTCATAAACATCTTGTGACTT
>JAODUG010034581.1:0-18247 GCA_027564795.1 Aphredoderus sayanus
ATATATATAATATATATAAAAAATATACTTTAAAAATTAGGAAAACAAAATATTTAATATACAAATGATTAAAACATATTCTACAATAACAGGTGGTCCTCTTACTTTGTCAATTACTGTTTTACATATAGTTTTATAAACTGAACTTCTATATACTGCCAGTATTTATTTTCTTTTCTTAGACAAGAAATAACAGATAGAATAATGGAAAACAATGATTTTATTCTCCTGACTGCATATGCAATTTGACTTAACATTACAGTATTAATTAAGAATTCTGTTTAAATGTATATTTAGAGGGGTTAACACATTTTCCCTTAAGAAAGAAATTGGTA
This sequence comes from Aphredoderus sayanus, assembly GCA_027564795.1. Lineage (NCBI taxonomy): Eukaryota > Metazoa > Chordata > Actinopteri > Percopsiformes > Aphredoderidae > Aphredoderus > Aphredoderus sayanus. The sequence continues at coordinate 336 of JAODUG010034581.1, forward strand.
TATCCTGGCCATAATAGTTATCAGGTTGGCCTCCATCACCCTGGAAGATATTTATTACATTCCATTTACCTTTAATCCACCTAACTGTTTCGTTTAGCTGGCATCTTGTTAACTACATCCCAGATCTAGGATTTGGCAAATACATCTGTGTCCACCTTCTGAGATAAATGGAGTACATTTCCCTTAGCTTACTGCAGCTCTAGCTTACCCCGGCCATCCAAGTAAGGCCATAAATAGGCAGGAACCTGTGACACGTTTAATTAAATTCAAAGGCTCAAGCTGTCATCTATTGTGCTTGGCTCTGTGTTCCTTGGCCATAATGGATTTTTGTGGTTCATAATTACTGCGTGACAGATTCACAGTGTCAGCTCAGAGGAGTGATGGTGAAAAAAATCTCACTCAAAAGGACTGATGTATTGCTGTTCACTATAATCGAAATGCATCAAAAGCCAATGTTTTCAAGGAATAAAAAAAAAAGTAAATGCAAGTATCAAATGTCATCTATGAAAAACAATTTTGAGATTATATAAAAGGACCACATGCGTTCCATTTGAAGTAAAAATTGCGCATTGCTTGGTCTTGTTACATGTTGCATGAAAACCAGAAGGCTTTAGTAAGATGTAATGGAATTATATGGTGGAGGATATTGTAAGATAGCAGGGTATCATATAACAGGTATGTGTACAATTTTAAACCATAATGCACCCATTCTTTGTTCAACATGTTTATGAGTTATACATGAACAAAATTACCATTTGTCCTCCAGTCGCCATTAAATATTTCAGATGAAAAGACCTGCACCCTGCAAAAGGAGAACAATATTGTATCTGAATGGAATGGAATCCCACGATGCACTGTGATGCATTCCACTATGACATTCATAAAGTGTGCCTTCCGGTAAAACACAATACACAATACACAATAAGCAAAGTCAATATCACTTTAACCAAGAAGTCTCTACAGGCCTACTACAATTATGTATATGCAGTAAACTTAATGTTCCTTAGTTTTCTTCCTATAGTGGATAGGTAGATAATAACTTACCATTTTAAAGAAGTCTATCGGATTTCAACGGAGGGATGGAAATCCAATTACCAGTTCATCCTGTCATAGTGTGCAGGGAGTGTGTGCTGTGTGATAAGGCTAAAGAAAGACATAAAGAGAGTAGTTTGCAAGGGGTGCTTCAATAAAAACCCATCAACACAGATGGTTAATGAGGAAGTGGTCATATTTGCATTAAGTTGAATCAGTGCATCCGCTCCATTAGGCTTGACAATTTTATTTTTATTTTATTCCAGTAATGTCAAGCACTACTACATTTTAATTCAGCTAATGGTTGTATAAAAAAAAAATAAACCAGAATTAAGTTTAAAACTATTATTTCATATCTCAAAATAATAACTTATTATAATGACTTTCATCAAAGTCCCAAGTCTGGCCACTCGGCAGCCACCTTGGCAATGCCTCTGGGCAATTATTAGGAAGAACTAAATTAGGGACTAAATTAGGAACTAAATTAATGGGGAGAGAGCCATAACTGCACTTTCAATCGTCACCAGGACATAAAAAATGATAAAATCTGATAAAATACTTAAAACATTGGTGACTTTGCCCCAAAATAAAGTTTTTAAAGCATTTTTTTCCAAATCTTATACTGTACATCTACTACACAACTGTCAGCTAGTGTCAGTGCAACCACGTTTGGTTCAATATGTTGTGGTTTATATATAATGCAGACGATTGACTCTTTCTTCCAACTGTCAAATCAATTTTGAGATACTAGAGCATTATTTTGAGATTAGACATTAGTTTCTAATTATTTTCAAATATTCAATAATTATTATTAGAATGATTTTCATTATTTTGGGATACTACATCTTTTTTTTTCACAAAGTTTCTCTCTATTTTGAGAGACTAGCTAGTCTACTATTAAGGTAAAATGTATTAGTGGTAGTGCCGACTAGGAGACATCCTCATTCCTGAGACACATCCTCCTGTGGCATCTGTCAATATTACAGGCCCTAACTACCCCTGCTGTAGTTCTTATTTACTGCACAATGTAATACATTTTCAATGTATAATTTATCTTTCTTGTTGCCATCGACACCTATTATAACTGTCCTAGAAGGGTGAAATTTGAAACTTGACATGAATTTCTTACCAAGAACAATTAAAGAGAAACTGCACCATAATGTGTGTTTTGAGCTGTAAACTATGTAATAGGACTCTATTAAACACGTCAATGCTGGTGTAAATATTGACAACGTCTAGTAGTTTAAAGTCTGAAAATGTCTGTACACGTCATTCATAGGACCTGGCTGGTTTCCAACTGTACTTTTCCTGTATCATCAAATTAAAATGTTAGCATTAATGGAGTCACATCTCAGCCGCTCCATTCACTAAGCTCCTTGACCACGTTTTAGCATTTTTCAATATTGTGCAGTGGGTGGAGTCAGTGGGATAAAGTTACACTTTAATAACACTTAAATATCAATGAATTTGATGAAAAAGTTAACTATAATATACTGTAGATGCAACTATATTCATCTTTAGGATGTATTGTATGAGACAAATTCTTCTAAATATTGTACATTCTAAACAAGAAGTCTAACTTTGTTCAACTAACTGATCACTGAACAGTTAGCTGGTAACAGTCTGAATATAGATTATATACAGTATGATTATAATAGATTATATATTAAATCTGATTATAATATAATCATAATGTGATTTTACATGATGTTAAATGATAGCAAAAGTTTATCCCTTGAAAATAATTACTATATACATTATTTTTAAACACAGTGCTAGCCAGGATAGAATAACAGTTTTCAGACAGGCACTGTGTTTGTAAGGCATCCTGAATACATAAATATATCAATATATATGTCAAATGGATAAATAAGATGATGCAATGTTTTGCCTATTTGAGATATCTGAAAACAAAGGACCTCATTGTTGGTCAATGGATTTAAAGAATGTTCATTCAGCTCTTGAGTATATCTGATGATCAGGCAGAACTAAACTATCTTTTGCTTTGAGAATCTTGTTTCTTGAAACATATATGAAAGACCTCTGTTGGAACAAGGTAATCAAGAAACCTTTCTGTGTATTGCTGTATCTCCCCTTGGCTTTAGTGAATGCGCCAAAAGGAATAGAATATCTTCCGGTCCTGGAGTATATAGTACTGTATAGTGCTATATTATATCAGTCAAGTCTTTCACATGTGACTATGACTATGAGTATGAGTATGTGTATATGAGTATGAGCGCCACATTGTGTGCCAAATATCATCCAGGGTGACACAAGAAGGGATGTGATGTGGTTGTAGCTGATGGTGGTTGTTGTGCTGAAACAAGGGATTTCCAGGGGCATGAGAAATGAGACAAGCCTAAGACATGGATAAAACTGTACACCAATATATATACTCCACACAATCATCAACATATTTAACAGTATATAACATATACTACAAGTATATACACAACAAAAACTATTACTCTACTACTACTCTTCAGCCACAAACGCTGCATATACAGTATGTACTGTATATATTGTGTATACGTCATATTACATATGCATATACTATTTATTATATTCTGTAAAATCATTGTTTTGGTTAAATGCTCAGTCTGCCACCCCTACGATGATGTGCATGCCCCTCTACCCCTCCTCTTACAGAGCTCATTGGCTCACACCATTATTAATTCCTCCCCCTACTGTTTTGGCTGCAGACACAGATTCATTACCTGGGGAGGACATATGTGGTTTTGGGAGCATTGGGAGCCATGCACACAAAACCAATACAACAGGACTTTGAATAGACTGTTGATGGCAACGGACTGTGCCACAGATATTGATACCCACAGAGGTGAACATAGTCAGCTGCTATTTAATTTCCCTAGTCCGCCCAATGATCTAATACTAGCCCGGGTCTTTCATCTTGATTATTGGCTCATAGTAGTTAAATATAATAAATACATATGAAGAAAACTGACCCTCGTAATGATCTTGTAAATGTCCATTCCTAGGCTCTGGCTAATTTGTTGTGACCTCTGTGTGCGCTACTATATCATTATGTCATAATTATAGCCAGTAATATTCACTAATTTCCACTTTATGTATGAAAGGTTAACTAGAAGGTTTTGGAACTGTGAGAAAAATGACCCTATACAATAGGCCAAGGGTAATCTATTACTGACATTTTCCCTGGGTCTTCCATTATAATATTTTATTTTCATTTCCCAACAGCCTTTTAATAATAGAGTGTTGTATATAGCTAACATTCTATTTTATTTTAGATTGGGTAGTCAATATGTAGAGCTTCCATATCTTATCTTATGCCCTGGAGAAAGTATCACATGCATGGTAGATGAGGCCTCGGGTTTCCACCGTGACATACCATAGATGCCAATTGCTTCCTTTCTCCCCTCCCCAGCAGTGAATGGAGACCAGGCACCCAGAGACCTGTGGGTCTGTGTGCATTTACCTCCTCATCAATAATGCATGGCCTTCTTTTGAACCAGCAGGCTGTGGGAGTCACACAGTGAGGGCCCATGGGGTCTACAGTTGTTTGTACATTAGCCTATGCACATAAGCCTATACACTCATTAGTTAGCCTATACACTGCTGTGGACCACACGCGATCATCTTTTAAAGAGTGAAATGTGGTTTTGCCTTTGAAACTTCCATATCACACATCCCCCATGCACCTAAATGTTGGTTGACTGGCACCTTACCCAACTCCTCTCCTTACAGCTTGCATGGGCTCATACTGTTCCCTACCCCTCCCACTACAGCTACCCACATGCTTGTAGAGACATTTTGCAGAAATCTGAGGATGTGGGGGAGTGTAATCTGCGTAATTTTAGACATAATATAAGTAAATCAACGATTTTGGGGGGGGGGCACCAGTGTTATGTGTTTCTTTGCTGTATCAGGGCCCTGTTGATTAATTCACTCTAACCGAGCACTATCCATCTAAGTGTCGTTTGAGAAACGAACACATTAGGTGATTATCGCTGAGTGCTAACACTCCATCTGTAAGCAACGGATTCAACCCTCAGCCCCGATAAGGTTCATGTCAGTTCTTTCAAAGGGGACCTTTGTCAAGACAGCTTCGGGTTTCCTGGGAGATTTGCTCATTGACATTTGTGGCAGGCTGCGCACCACCTACGCACTACGCACCTACAAGTGTCTGCGCTAAAGCTTGGCCAGTGAAACGGAAAGGCACATTAACATCTGATGTCACAGCTCATTACAAGGTTTGGTACTAAACCACTTTTTCTGATGGCTCTCCAGGACACACTGGCTACCCTGACTCATTTGGTGTGCCTCTTCTCGATCAGGCAAACGGTAAATGAGGCAGCGGGCTGTAACACATACCGCAAGGCGTTTTCAGACTGTTCACGGGAGTGACAGACGATGGACCTGACACAGTACAGTACACATTAAAACTGCCCCTGCATTCAAACTCATTCTATATTGCCTCGTCCTCTGTCCATCTACAGTATTTTACTGTATTGCATTCTGTAATGTAATGTTATGCAATGCAGCTTGTGAAAGTGTTTCAGACTAGCCCAGTGCAAGTGAACTTGACCAGACAGGGTCTGCTTTGAATATAACATTGCCAGCAGTTCTTCCAAGAGCAATACCAAACATGGATGTGCTCAGTCACCCACACTACATGCACTCATGACCCTGCATTTAAGGTAACTTAAAGAACGGAGAGAGAGTGTGGTCACATTATAACTCTGTGTGGTGTCCACCTCCTATTTAGGACAACTGTGGTATTGCCATAGGAACAGGATAAGGATAGTATGTATGTATTTTATTTGTTATTTGTTATTTTGTGGGGTGGTGGGTGTCCTTTACAGATCAGCATCATAGACATCCTGTAAAACAACGGTTTCATAGAGACATTTGTGGCAGTGGTGCAGTGGGTAGAGTGGGGTGACAGGTGATTGAGAAGTTGCTGGTTCAAACCCTGCTAACTCCTCACCAAGTGTTGAGGTGTCCTTGAGCAAGACACCCAACCCTAACTGCCTCTGGTGGTCAGATGGCTCCTTGCATAGCTGCCACTGCCATCGGTGTGTAAATGGTGAATGTGAGGCAATCATGTACAGCGCTTTGAGTGGCCGGTAGGTTAGAAAAGCGCTATATAAATGCAGTCCATTTACATTTGACTGAAATATGCCACAATTATTACCCCTCTATCAAATAGTTATTTATGGTTTATAATAGGCCTACAGTTTTGGTTTATGAACAGTTTAATGAAGGATAATGACACATTTATGAGAAGTACTAACGTTTTTAAATGTCATTCTTTGGAAACACCAGGGCAATAAATTATCAAGGGTGTGGGAATCTTTCCAGGGATGCATTTTCCATCCAAGTGTGTTATGAATTTGTCACTATCTGTCCCTCAGTGTAAGTACACTGCTGATTATTTCTGTTCCCATTGCTTCTGTTGTCAGTATTATACAATATCAAGTGTGTTAATGCAGCAGCTGGGCAGATGTTCCCATTTAATAATGCAGTCCCTTAGATTCGTTCAGGGTGTGATTCATTTGGGACATAAGCTGCCAATTCATTGTCCAGCAGAGCCTTATGACGTTTTTATTTCAAGTGAAAAGTTATTGGTCGTTGAAGAAGTTAGCTGTTAACGTCATTTTCTACGAACTCGGTGCCGGCCAATCGAGATGCTTCCGTGAAGATTGAGTACCCCGCAAGTTATTAGTCTACCCCAAAAGATCATTCACGACTGATATACGGGACTGGCGAAAGGGGAATGCAATTACGGTGATAAAACAGTGTTTTATCGTTTGCAGCGGCTGTCTTCGCTTGTGTGCACCGTCTTCCTTCGCTTGTGCTGCAAGTGTTCTCTCTTGAAATTATAAAGGAATAGACCAGACAAGAAAATACAGATTTCAGCACCGGAGCTGTCCACGCGTCTTGAACAAGTCTAGGCGATAACAAACGCATTTAGGCTGCCGATTGTTCTTGTTTCAAACCGACCGTGGAGGAGCCTAAAAATAACTACAGGACATTTCATATTTTTTGTCGGCGCAGACGCACGTACTTTATTCAAGGGAACTCTGCGATGCTGGGCAGCCGAGAGTGAGACGTCAGAATAAAGGAAAGTCCGAAGTCTCGGCGTTTGCCAGCTTTACCATAGGTAATTATGCGAAAAGGTTTCTTACTGGTAGTCCAAGTGTTACATAACTAAAGCAAAGTAGGATGGAATCCTCTGGATTTTTGTTTTCATTGGTGTATGCTATTCGCCTGGTGACTACAGTAATGTGCAGATGGTTTGCTGGACCCCTGCTAAGAATGACAAATGCTAATGCGTGAAACCAAGCGTTATCTTTAAAGGGGCACGATTTTAGGCTACATGGGTGTGGGGACGGCATTTGATTATTGCCTCTGGTGATGTGCTGCATGCAAAAAAGAAACACGCACAATGACTAGTCTGCAAAGCATATGTGATTCTATAGAACAATATAAATATACTTTTGTTTTGATAGTAATTTAGGCCTAAATGATAGTCTTCTATCCATTGCAATATTATCTATATTGTTTCTTTGCAGCAGCACTGTATCCATTCATAGTGTTACAAGAGTGTGAGGCACAAAAACTAGAGCTGAATAATGTCACCAACATACCATAAATTACTCCTCATCTGTCTTGATTTTCAGCCCCAGTACCTGTACCAACTATCCACGTGCAGTTCAGTTGCTAACCTTGGACCTAATCTGTCTTTGTCAGTGTCTGGCAAAACAGGAGCCTTCGGGCTATGCTTCTTTATATTGTCAGTGGTTTCTCAAGGTATTGGCCTGGAACAGGCTCTCAGTTTGGCAGTGCCTCAATGCCAGTGTGATGTCTCCATGCATTTATATTTAAATTCACTCCTCATTCAGGAACCTTAATGTCCAGGGCATAGTACTTCCTGCTGCATGTGCATTCGGTGATCATGTTGTTTGGTTTACACTGGTAGTTATCACCACCCTGGGCATACTCAGCTGCAAGGACATGCAAAGACATTGCAGAAGAGATAGACTACAGGCAGCTCAAAGTGCTACATTTTATGTGAAGCATGAAAACAATAGAATTCCGGGTGAATTATTCCTCTACTAGTCAGCAAGTGAGCAGAAATATGTTATTTGTTTTGTGTTTACGCTGTGTGTGCATGCATGCGTGTGCGTGTGCATGTATCAGGTCATTTAGTATGTGTACAACTGTGTCTTTTGAATGGGTTAGCTATTACGGGCTTTTGGATGAACTCATTAGAGGCCTTGCTTCCAGCTCTCTGCTTCTCTGGTGTGTGGATGGGATCTTTGGGAAAAAGGGGACTCATTCCCATGAAAAGGCATGCTTTGTGTTTCTTTCATTCAGGGAACCCCCCCCCCCTCCCCTTTTTTTTATTTCCACCACCATCACAATGAAACAACACAAGGAGACATGAAAAGGAGAGCCGGTTGGGATTCTAATCAGCACATTGCCATTATTTCTAACAGCCTTGAGAGAAGAGTGGCATGGTCACAGTAACATATGTGGCTGTAGAACACAAGATCATATAAAACTCAACAATGATAACATGGAACCTACTGTATACCCTTGTTGTAAATCTAACACACTATAACCAAAAGTTGAAATAATATTGCAATTGGGATAATGGTCAAATCTGAGAATTTCCAATAAAAACATAATAGAGTAATTTATCATGTCAAAACAAAACAACACAACATTGTTTGCAATTAAAGGTGGAGTCAGCAATGCTGGAGAAATATTGTTGATTGTTGAACAAACAACTTCTCCCTTCGATGCAATAGGGTGCTACCTCAGAAGCTTTGCCCTCCCCTAATTGGTCATGCATTGCCAAGGCTGGATTAATGTTGTGCTGTGCAGGCTACATCACGTTCCTATTTACAGAGCCAGGCCTGTGTAGGAACACCACTTTTTTGTCAGCGCCCACACAGAACAGGAAGCTAGAGGACCATGAGGAGATATTTGCTGAAATGTATTAGCTTACAATCGCTGAGTCCACCTTTAATTCAGATGCACAAACACAACCTACAGATTTCTTGACTAGCAAAATAGTAATATATAATTTATAAACACAGATTTTATACAGAGGGATGCAGCTTAAATCCATTGTTGAGCTAGATTCCTATAGTATATTGTGTGACAATTTCCAAAAAGTAGCAAATTGTATGGCAAAGGAATATTTACCTGTACTAAAATTGATCTGAAGGTGTCCCCAACTGGCCCACAATGTTTCTTAGAAGAGCACACTATATCCCAACTAATTTCCTGTTTTGATATGTCAACGATGCCACCATTCATACAGCGTGTGACAGAAATAGACAGACTCCTCAGATAACCAGGGACCTGCAGGACATTTGTTCTGTCCTACTAAGACTCACAAAATGACACTAAATGATGTCAGGCAAAATCAAGTCATGTCACCAGTGCAACATTTTGGGTGCTACAAAAACACATTCACTGTGGATAACGTGGAGGTTAGCAAGCTTGCTCTGATATTGGTAGATAGACCTCTGTTTCTCTTTGCTCCTAAATTATAAATATCAAATTTCTTTTTTTGTTTGTTCTACTTTTGAAGATTGACACCATATACAATTTGCAATTAATGCTGAATCCAGAGAGGCACCATTTTCATTAAATGTCTCATAAAAATTGTCCAAAACTTTGGTCTTGTTAAATTTAAAATGAAATAAAGGCTAATTGCCACTGATGAGATGATGCGTATCAATGTCTCATTTGCTGACACAGCTACACAATCAGGGGAGATTCTGTCACAGACAGTGCCTCTGACAAATATGTCAGGTTGTGCCCCAGAGAGGGGCCCTGTTTTTCTTCCCATCATCCAGTTCTTTTTTTATCCAGGGGCTTTTTAAATCATTCAGAGGGGTCTGGGAAGGAGCATCGAGCATAAAAGGCAGCTGCTCTCGCTAGTGGAGCTATACTGTACCTCTTCACTTTGAACTCCATCCACATTGGCATCACAGACATTCAAACATATAGCAGGACTTAAAGCTGCATAACCTGCCATATTGGCAATGGCTTGTTGTTGAAAACTGTCATTTGGGTGACTTTCATCAGACCGCCACTCTACATTGCACAAATCATTTCAGGTATAGCTCGGTCAGTGGTAGAGAGGCAGAAAGCCACGCTTCTTGTTATTTCCCTCCTGTTACATACACTGGAGGGAAAGAACATTGTTGTTTTTACCTTTTAGTCAAAGGGTTTCATCTGAAACTTATTCATCTTTAATTCATCACTTAAACTTATGAAATGTTCACCATTTAGCCAAACTTCAACTGGCTTCAAATTTTCACAATACCTTTAGACACAATAGTTTGTACTATTGTTTAAGACAGGGCTGAGCCGTTTTTAACTATAAAAGAGAGTATATCCTCTTTGCATAAATGATGGATGGAAACTAACATGGGGTACGACACTATTCTGAGCTTGAGGTGTGTGTTTGTGTAATGGCACACATTTGCTGTCAGATGTTTTGACAGGCGTCAGCCAAATTCGCTACTTCCTAAGACTTGTAAGGCAACCATGTGCAGGTTATCTAAAAACGTAAAAGTCAAAGCGACCTAATTGTGTCAAATTAAACTTACAGTACACATTCTACCCCCCCTAAAAATAAAAAATCGGATGGCCCTTAATTAACATTCATATGTTAACCTCAAAATCACAAGGTCCTCTCCACACTCTATATTCTTATCACACTCATTTTAGGTAGATGCCAAATTAGGAGGGATGTAAAATAGTGTTGGCTAATCTCTGGGCCCTTCTTTTAGCTCCCTATGATGTGCACATTTTAGTTAAGTCTACAGTATATTATATTATATCTACACTGTACATATCTCACTAGAATTACAATTACTGAGTCGCAATCTATTTTCCCTTCAAGGTTGATTTAATTCTGGTAACTGTTTACATTGATTATGTAGAACATATGCACCCAATAGCTTAAACCAACAGAGTTGATCACCTTTTTTCTACTAAAATTTGTAATGAAGCATATTAAGTTTGTTGGCAGCTTGTATACTATGCTTTATTATTTAATATATCATGCCCTGTTATTTGCAGGGCACACTCTCATGCTATGCTGATGCTATTATATAAATATAACAACCACACAATAACAGTTAGACATGCAGTATAGCTTTCTAAATTATTTTGCTTTAAACGATTAACTTTTCATCTCAAGCAGTGCAGGAGCAATATCCTTTACAGTGTCCAGAAGCACTCTTCTGAACTAAAGGAAAGTCACATCATTGGTCCAGACTAATTAGGTGCTCACAACAATTCTGGATGTGGCTGCGATAAGCATTGTTTCTATAGATACAGACTGTGGGGAGAGGGTAGGTGTAGCCTTGTCTAAACACGCCTGTTAAGAAGCATCTTACTGGTCTGACTGAGTATGGATGTGCTAAAACTGGGAAATGTGAAAGCTGGAAGACACTCCCATAAACCAGGTTCATTAAACAGACCAAGCTTTTACTCACCTAAACACATTAGTGGTTTAGTGATTAAGGCAGTAAACTGAACTCTACTGTACACCCTACCCAGATGACAACACCATGCTCTATGATTTCCTTTGGCACAGACAACAGAATCATCACCATGGTTTGCATCATGCAAACAGAGTCCAACCGAGTCAACATAAGTCCGAGACTATTTACACAGACGTTTTGTAGACTTCTTTATGCTTCAGGCCAAATCTTTCACTTTTACAGACATTACAGTCTGTGCAGCATAAGGCAGGAGCATCATGGAGCCACTGGTTATAAACACAAGGCCTCAGAGGCTATTAGAGAGACCCAGGAGAGAGACAGAGGGACTGGGAATTCACTTCAGATGAATGCAGATTGAATTTTATGCGAGCACTTATGTGGAGTTGGATGGATTCTATTGCATTTCAGCGTGAGACGCATGTCCCATAAGTACCATGTAATCAACTTGAATCTACGACAGTGCCTTCTCAATAATGGCATTCACAGCCATGCTTCACTTGAGTAGAAATGAGAGCAAATAGAGTGCTGGGTCTGCTGTTTATTTGGGATTTATATGTGCTAGCAGATTTTGCTGCATATTGTACAGGATGATATACTGTACCTTTTTGTATACAGTATGTGTGAGAGCATGCACAATGCTAATTTTCTGACAAAACATCCAGAGGATTTGTGTAATTCTGCCCATGAGTTGTGGCTGAAGGTTTGTGATCCCAGATATCCCTTTTCCCCCTTCACACACCACATACAGTACGGGCATGTATACACACATAAACACACATTACAAGTTACTCACACCAAATGCATGCATGTATACAAACATAAACACATACCCTTTGATCATATCTATTTGCTTCACTTCATGGTGCCATATCCTCTGACTTTCTCTCAATTATCTCTAGCCATAATACTAAGCTAATATTACATGCAATTATCATCATTATCATCTATCTTTATATCTGAGATCATAGGCTTCAGGCCAAATGCCTCATCCACAGATTTAAGTCTATACTAAATCTAATAAAGCTATGTAATGTAAGCATTTTCTGCTGTCTTTGAAGTGAGTAAGTGAATTCTTAGATTGATTCTAAATGCAATGCAAGGTAGGCTAGCTAAATATATGCTTACGTCATATTTCGTTTTAGTTCTCAATAAAAGATGAGCCAATATATTATGAATTAATTGAATATGGGAAAGAGCTTTGGTCAAGGCAGCATAGATCTGGGTTACAAGCACCAAGAAGCCCGATATAATTGAATAACACACACGGCAAAGAGAAAACTACAATGTTGTTAGAAGCTACAAACCAACTTTGAGCAATAGGCACTGTTCAGTGTCAACGGCTCTATTAACATCAGGTAGAACAGAAATTCAACATTCACAGTTAGTGTCAGATAGTAATTGCTTCACTAAGTACTCCCAATTGAACAATTCACTGTACGGACAAAAGCAAAGATGTGAAAAGATGGCGGGGGCACGATCACTGTAAAGAAATACAGTGGTTCAGTATGTAAGATCTACCATTGAAACTTCACATTTTGAGATGGATAATTTTCATATAGTGTAGATACCTGAGCAGAAAAAGTCTTCCGACATCCCTTGGTTGGGAGGATTTATTATTTCATAAGACATTGCACATTTGTGATGTTCATCATGGCTGAAACAAAGTGCACATTCATAAGCACTCACATGCACAGCCAGTGCAGTGGCGATGTATGAGCTCTGCTGATTGTGTCCAAAATTACAAGCAATTATACATAAACACTTTGAATATAGGGAAAGTGAATGGGACTCCTGATTGATCATTCTCTAGTCTAAGGATGGTGGGCATGGAAACCATGGAACCACTCGGGGGAGGGGTACTGGATCAGTAATGGATGTAGGTCAAGGGTTGGACTTGGCATAGCTAAAGGGAAGAGGAGGTATAGTGGGAGAACTGTGGGAACTGAGATCTGACTTCAGTGAAGAAAAAATAGGTGGGAAAGTCTGAGTATTTTGGAAGAGATATCAAAATAAATCCAAATGTTTTGTGAGCGTTGCAAAGAAGCTTTAACCTGCTGAGTGTCTTCAGAAGCCTTTGCAGTCTGAGACTACTACGGTTTGCAAATACACATAGCTTCAAATATTAAACTTTGTATTTGCTTCTTACATGGCTTTGGTAAGATATATCATCATTGTGTTTTATACATATATACTATATATACACTGTATGGGGAAGGATTGTCTATACAGTAGGTGTGGGTGTTACAATCCACGGAAGGTCATAGGTTAGAGCCCTGGATTGGTCCTGTACCTGTAAGTATCCTTGTGCCAGATGCCTAACCCACTACCTGCTCCTTGTAATACTTGTAATTGTGCTCATTGTAAATCGCTTTGGATAAAAGCATCTGCTAAATGACCTGATGGTACCTTGTTATTTACTCAAATGCCCTTCCATTTAGTCCACTGATAACTCAGGCAGACACCGTTATGAAATAACACAGCGCTTCTCTCTCTGTCTAGCCATGGGCGTGCTCATGTCCAAGAAGCAGCAGGTGGAGAAGGTGCAGAAGTGCAACGCTGTGGTCTCGGCCTTCCAGCAGGGGCTGAAAGACCGGGCTGCCACAACCAACCAGGTGGACGGCTCAGCGTCCGAGGGGGAGGGACCGGCTGAGTCCTCGGCCAATCACGAGAAAAGCAACGGCGAGGAGCCGGAGCGGGCTGAGACGGATGGAGGCGGCAACCCTTCCACTTCACAGCAGGCATCGGCGCCGACCAGGGATGAGTGCAAGGTCAACCAGGAGGCCTGGTCCCGGCTAAGGGACGGCAAAGGCGTTGAACCAGAGGACATGGAGAAAAGCCATCAGCTAACTCCCCCTGCTTACGTGCGACCCAAGAGGGACGCCAACGATGACCAGCCTGTAGATGTAGAGCTGGGACAAAAAGAACAGGTATGTACAGGTTAAGCAAATTCCTAGTGGCTCAGAGGACAAAACTGGGTTGGCAGGTCAAGGACCGAGTAGCATTTTGTCTGCTCTGCTGCACATTTACAATTAGGCTGTCTAGCAGATATGCTAATATGCTAAAAGAAGTAGTTTACCTCCGTGTATCATCAGTAAAGAATTAGCATCATGTCCTGAAGCTAATCATGATTTACGTGGGAATATACAAATTAAAAACATTAGAATGGTGAGCGATGCCAGACACGTTGGCTGGCAGCAAGTCCAGCTAGACCAATGGTAACAAGGCATCAAAGAACAACGGGATATACTCTCTGTTTGAGGCGGCTGGTTTTTCAGTCCTGACACAAGCTCACCTGTAAGCAAGCATGAGCTAGGAGTATTTAGGAGCACATACGGGTTAGACAGCTATCTTAAGGGGACTTACAGGACATTTGGCAGGAATACAACTTCCTAGACCAGCACATCCTGCCTTCATGGCTGAGGTATTGTTAAGGTTCCGATGCATGCAGTACCTAAACTGCATGAGGATAAACCATTTTGCTAAATTCTGAGGCAAAATGCAACACTTCCTGCTTTGATGTCCTGGGATTATAGTAATGCCTGTGTGACAGATCACCATGGCAACAGCACAGAATTATCTTGCTATGAAGGCATAGATTTCTAGCAATGCTGTAAATTACAGACTCTTGAAGCAGTTTTGAACTTTATTTAACTTAAACCCTTTCCTCAATCCCTTCACCATTTATTAATCCATCAGCTGTGCTACTGTAGATGCTAGACCAAAAACATCCTCCGTTCATTACCATAATACAGTAATTGATGACGTTACTGCTGGTGAAAATTTAAATGTTCATAATATTTCACATTCTAATGTAAAACCTTATTAAACACAAAGGGACAAACAATCTGAGGAGGTTTTAGTTTGTAAGCACATTAAAACCACCAGCTTCATTTTGTATGATACAGTACATATACTCCAATGTGAATTTGGTGCCGAGAAAGCAGACATAATCCATGGTCATGGTGACTAACAGCAGGCAACCTTTAAGGGTTCATCTGTTTTGATAATGTTACAAATTGCAAAATATTGATTGCTGCTAGACTGGCTCTATCTATTGATATTGCTCTCAGATACATTTTTGCTAAGATTATAGTCTGGAAGCCCTGTTGACTTTAACGTTACCTCAAATAATCTGGATCATGGACCAATGAGGGTGGCTAAGTACAGTACAATAATGTTGAAGTGAATCAATTGTTTTGAAATAGTGTTAGAACTAGATGAAGTGATACAAACAGTTGTAGTAAAGCCGATATTTTCAAAATTAACTCGAAAAATTAACTTATCACCATTAGGATGCAAAGACTATTAACAATGTCCAATGCAGCATGCATGTCAAGACTCTACACAAAGTGAAATAGCTACTAGATTGCTGTCCTCCCAAAGAGGTGAACTGATTGGTTGGTTTGGTTGTGAATAGGGGACATTTCTACCAAACTAAAATTGAAATGTACACATACCTGTATTTGTCATTTATTTGTTTTATAAAGAAGATAACATAAACATGTGTAGCACCTATTCCATTTTTTAACTACTTTTTAATTTAGTGTTACCTGTCAGAAGATGTTCTCAAAGGTATGATACATGTAATGTATACAATTACATACCTAAACATTTAGTTTATCCGACCTCACTTAGGCCTAGATTTGCCAAGGTCACATGAAGTGGTAAAGTAAACCATGACAGTTTTAGTGTCAAGGACATTTCTAGACTAGGACACTCTTTATAGCACAATATAATTCTATATTAAGTGCAACTTTGCCTTTCAGATAGTCAGTGCAGTCATGTCTGCTTGGTAGATAGAAATATCTTTATAAAAGTAAGACTAATTAAGGGCCACGGAAAGGTCTGGCCACTCAGTAATTAGTACATAATTAGTAGTAATCCATAGTAATCAAAGTAAGGTCCAAAGTCTGAATTTCATACGTCTCATGAAAACCCTTGATAGATGCAATGCTTTCTCCGCAGCCTTCCAACGATGAGATGTGTGACGTATGTGAGGTGTGGACGGCAGATGATCTGTACCCCTGCAGGACGTGCACACGGATGTTTCACGACGGCTGCCTGAGAGAGCTGGGCTACCTGCGCACAGAGGCACTGCAGGAGATGAAAGACACCGCCCACACTATTACAGGCTGGAGCTGTTACTACTGTGTAAGTCTGATAGCAGCTGCCAGCTAGCCATTATCACTCTTTGGAGTCAAACATGCTTGGACATGCATCAATGTTCACATGCAAAGCTTAAGCTTTCACAATAATCGACATGCGGGTACGGCCAGGCAATCTGAAAATATCACCATTATTATTGGGAAGTTGGCACAGTATTAACATATACCACAATTTATTGTTATGTCCCAAAATCCCAATAATCGTTCTATTTGATGTAACATTTTGGGGCATATTTATATTGAAAATAGCCATTGGTAGAGTAAGACTTTAGTGCTATACTTTTATTGTCATCTGTTAGAAATGTCATAAACCTCTGCCAGTTGTCAGCTATCAGTGTGAATTTCTCGAGAATATCTACTCTACTTGATAGCACCCACCTCTATATAAGTCGATATACATTTTTCCAGCTACCTGAAGATTTCTCACCAATCAGGGCCTCTTGTGCCCGAATGGTTCGGGGAATCTACCTTGCCTGTCAATAATATGGACGCGCACACACAACTACAATAGGTTTATAAATGTACTTTGCATAGTAGGAATGGGTGGGTTCTTGTTGTTGATTTTAAAAATATAAACTTTCTTGTTGCAACTCTCAAATCCTACCTACAGCAGCTTTAATCTAAGCATAAACATGAATACAATTTGATATCACAATCCACTCTATTGCAATATGATAAATGACATTATGATACAGTAATAGCTCTACAGCAGAGAGCACATACAGACATTAATAATGTTAGTGTAATAATGATGAATATGCAATGACTGCTCATTATGATCCAGCAGCGTTGGCATGCTTCCAGTGCTCAAACAACTATTGTTTCAAGTATATTTTAACTGCCAATGTTCAAGAGGGCTTTAAATATTTCACAAAAGAAAGAAATGCACAAATCTAGCCAATTCTCATTAGGAATTCAAGGTTTAGTCAAAATTGATGATTCTCTGGTGCTCATCAGACTGTGAACAGCATGATGTAATCTCTAAATCTAATTCAGGGACAAACAGTAAAAGAGCCCTTCTGAGTGGAGTGTAGGGATTGGTCTCTTTTACTACAGTGTGAGAGTTGAAATCATTTGCCAAAATGCAATTGTAAGAATGATTCAGAGAGAGAGAGAGGGAGAGAGAGAGAGAGAGAGAGAGAGGGAGAGAGAGGGAGAGAGAGAGAGAGAGAGAGAGAGAGAGAGAGAGAGAGAG
>JAODUG010034591.1:0-18243 GCA_027564795.1 Aphredoderus sayanus
GGTTTAGCGCCTTCTATCTGCCACAAAGAGCTAGTGATTTGGGTCATTTTGACCCGGAGTACATTACGAGGGTTAACTGATTCCAAAGGCATTTACTTGGAGAGAACACGGAGCGGGATGACTTCCTCCCCTATTTTAAGTTTCTCCTTGTGTTTTTTCTTTCGCTTCCTCTTCGCCTTCAGCAGGGAGTCCTTCTTCTCGCTGGGTTGCGCATCCATGTCACATTCAGCAGTTGCTTCTATGAGAGGAAAGACAAAAAGAGGAATAATAGAGGGGGATTTACCAAAGAGCAAGTGACGTCACATCTTTCCAAATGTTTCACCGTCACATCTTTCCCACAACATCCTGTATACCTACCAATGAATCCATGAGGGGAAATTCAGTTATTTACCAAAAAGGGAAGGGGGCGGGGTATTGTGAGATCTGCCCCACCCCCGGAATGGTCACGGGAGAAGTTACGTTGTAGTTGTTACGTTGTACGTAGTTTCATTAGCATTAATATATTGACATTGGGACTATCACCATTAACACGTACAGACTACATTTAGCGTACCAGGTCACAGCCATTTAGAGAGAGCATGGGCGTTGCTTACCTTTCACGTCACTCTCCAATACATCCGTCTCCTTCCCATCTCCGTCTTCGCCGGTCTTCCTGACCTTGGAGGGCAGTTCCTCCTGAGCGCCACCATCATGCGCCTCCGCCACCTGGGACCGGCGGCGTTTCTTGTCAGCCTGTTTGGCTGGGGCCTTTTGAGGCCCTGCCACTTCGGCCTTGGAGCTCTCAGCCGCAGGCAGCTTCCTCTTTCGCTGCGAGGGCTCCGTCTCCAGGTCCTGCGGCTTAGCGTCGGCCGCAGGTGGCTGCACCGGCGCGCCATCTTTCTTTTTCTTCTTTTTACGCTTCTTCTTTTCTTCTTCCTCGCCTACAAAAAACAATAACAAAACCAAAACGCATGACCAAATGAACCAACATCCCCTTTCTCCAGCATTGAGTTGGTGGTTGAGAGTTGGTGATTTCTAAGTTGGCAGAGAGTAGAAGAGGTCCCCACTATAAGTCATATGTCATGAACAATGTCTGTGGTCTGTGGCAATGATGAACTAGTTGAGAACAAATGTACTGTATAATTTATGAACCAAAATGTAAATATGCTGCAAAAAACACAAAATTCCATATTCTATTATTTGACCCCCCCCCCCCTTCCCCCCCAAAATAAGATAAAAATCCCTGATTTCCATGTCTAAAATAGACTTTAAATTCAAAGATATTCCTGAAATCCCATGACCAGTGGTAGCCCTGGATACTGTATAAAACTGCTGTACCTGTTGGGGGGTTCTTGGCTGGTGGGGGAATAAGCTTCTTATTAACCGTCTTTGGGAAAACCCCTACCTTCCGAGGGGCATCTTCAGGGGGGTTATTCAGCATCTGTTTATTTGAGATTACATTCCTATTACTCTCATTTTTATTCCTCAATAAATTTCTACTACAGAATGGCCAACATTGCCTGGAAGTAAAACTAGTCATTTGTGTGGGGAAAAAGCTCTGAGCTCTCACCTCGATAGCTTTGTGGGCTTGCTCCTCGGTCTCAAATTCAACAAAAGCAAAACCCTTTGAGTCACCAGTGCTTCTGTATCTGGGGATACTGACGTAAACCACCTTCCCACACTTCGTAAATACCTTCTCTATCCAGGTGTGCGTCACGTCCTTTGGCAAAAGTTCCTGGGTAAAAAGGAACAGAAATGACTAGTGAATAAAAACAAATGGATTTTACATTCAAGGATCATTTGAGTTCATAGAAGTATGTTTCTTAAAAGCAATACTTGCATTAAACAAAAGTGAATATATATATATACAGTATATATACCACATAAACTGTGCGAGTGTCTACATCCTTTGGTAGCTCACAAATTGGATGCTGACGTCTTACTTTAGTTCCCTCCAAGTTAACCTTGAAAGAAAAGAAATAAGCATTTTAATTATCAAACAATTTGATTCAAACTCTCTAGAATACCTCCTCAAATAAATAGAAAAATGCTCCCAAACACTGAATTTGCAGTACTTCAAGGAGTGATGAATTCTTCAGTGCCCTGGCAATCAACTTAACATCTGCTGTCAGTTTTTTCATTTGGTTGAAGTCCGTCAAAACGGATATGTCAACATCTGAGGAGGAGAACACAATCCAGTAAATGTATCAAATAACTTTTAGTCAAACTATTAAATGGGTTAGTTCATTTCATATTTGTGTTCTATGTTGGATGTAGAATATACATTATTTTGTCTTAACCACAGCGAAGATAAGCAGGGTTCAACAACTCAAAATAGCCTTTTGGTTAAATGGGAGATTGTAGGAAAGAAACGTTAATGTAAGTGCATGCTAAAGGAAAAAATGTGTCATTTTCTTACATCCATCCCGTGAATCGTCAATGAGTTTTCGGAGGAAGCGGTTCTTGTTAAGGTTTACGTCCCCGAACCAGAACTCCACCTGTTTCTTTATGTCACCCAGCAGTTGTTTGACACGGGACCGCTTTTTCTTTTCATTCTCCTTGATTTTACCAATGGGGTCTATTGTTTCACTATCCCCAGTCACAGTTTTTTTGTCTGTGTCAATCATCTTGAGGACAGATGCTGGACAGTAACATAAAACAGTTAGTTACCTCCATCAAACCCATTATGCCTAACCATTCTAAAGACTTTGCTGTGGCTTGTACTCAGTATAAGATAAACAGTGCGCTATTATGGAAACAAGAATTAGAAATGCGTTATGATTTATTTGTTATGTCATAATCATAATGAAACCAGTAGCCTATACTTGACCTTAACAACAAAGCCTTGCCAGTAAGGGTTTTTTACAGAAAGCTGGCATAGTCTTGACTGCAGCGTTTCCCTGTGTTTTTTATACATGTATGCTTTGTGTTTTGTTATGGTTCTTGTATCGTGCCTTTGCGTTGAGTGTACTGCACGCTTTTTTTTAACCCTTTTTACTGTGTACCTTTCCTCCTCTTGCCAGGCCGTGGTTGCAAGTAAGAATATGGTCTGAATTAAATTGCCTGGTTAAATATAGGTAAATAAAGAATAGCTTTAAAATAACTTACATTATCTTAATATAAAAGAACACTGACCAACTTTAGTGTCAGCTCTAATGTTTTCTAGCTAATGTGTTAGCAAGCCAACGTTATCAATTTGAGCCGCGATGTCCATCTGAATGAATGCGATGAGTTTAAATGAAAGGATCTGCTTTGGACAAAGCAGCACATACCAAATTAAAGTCCTCCGTCTCTGAGAGAACACACGACGCACAACTCGTGAACTGCAAGCTGCGGTGTGCACCTTTACGGCGTTCATGCAGAATTGTTGAAAAACTCTAGACGAATCGACGTTTGTGCTGTGGCGCACTTCAATGACGTCACATCAGGTTTGCGAGTCTTCTTGGTGTGTGTGTTTTATTGACTTAGACCTGTTATATATAGTTCTGACTGAGAGACGAGTGACTGAGTGCCAGTACCTCTTAACGGCAACCCTTGCATCTTTCATCGTTCAGTATGCCATTGTATAACTAATAAGAATGTGTATAACTATTGAGTCCACTGTAGTTTATAAGTACGAGGCATTGCAAATATACAATGTCAGTGAACTATATGACACATTTTATGACAAGCGCGGTTACAAACAAGCTCTTATTATGTAAAAATCAATTATATTATTATAGTACTCTTGAAAGATTGTAGAAGATTGACACAAGTGCTACCACGTGGCCGGTTAGCTCAGTTGGTTAGAGCGTGGTGCTAATAACGCCAAGGTCGCGGGTTCGATCCCCGTACTGGCCAAGTTCTTTTGAACACATGGCTACAAAACATATTGTTAAATGATGTCCGAGTTGACTTTACAAACTATTTGCGATTGTCAGGAACCATTCCGTTTCAACACTGAAATAAAACACCAACGCAGTTGTCGCGCAATATTTCTTATTATTATTATCGTACCAACTTTCTTCATAACGTTGCCAAGGTGGAAGTTTACGAGTGTGACAATGCAGGTTAACATCATAGATGTTGGGAAAGATTATGCTTACAGTATCTCACTTTAGGTCTTTGAATTCCCACCAAAATAACGATGTCCTGAATATGGCCTAAATGTAATTGTAGTATTTTTAATTTTAGAAGGCAAACCTACAAACTGATAGGGTGGAAGATGATCAGTAAATTTCCCCTAGTATGTATGAATGTTTAGAGATAGTTTAACATGGCATGGTCTATAAAACAATTGAATATTTAGACTATTATCATTTTATGACTTATACTGTAGTTCTGGTGAAAGTTGAGTAGGCTACTTTACACTGGGGACATTGTAAAATGGAACATTGCTTCCTATAACCTACATAAACTTTGGGAACTGAACCATATATTTCATTCTATAATTTATAGCACAACTTTCAGAGTATAATTCATATTCAATGAGATAGGACAAAGCTATCTTATTATAGCTTTTCAGTCTAGAAAATACACATCTACACATGAGTAACTTAGACCAGTATTAATTTAATTATTTTTGGAAATTCGTATCCTGTATTATGTCATATTAACAATAATCAGTTTAAAGATGCACATTTGTAACATGCATTACAAAACAGCTTATTCATTGTAACATTGCAACATCGTAACATTACAGCAAGATTTTTGGAATAACAGGCCACATGAATAAAACATGTCTACAAGATGCATTGAAGCTCTATTTTATACTCAGTAGAAGATTGTGGTAGGTAGCTTATAAAACTAAGCTAACATATAACACACATACAGTACAGTAGGCTACAGTACGCTACATCATGAGCTCAAAATACTGTCAAACTTCACAAGTCTCCTGCGAATGTCCTCCTCCGGGCACTGCTCGATCCTACTCTTCACTAGGCCACCCAGCCTCTGGTAGAAGGTCTTGGCCCAGGTGGTCTCCAGACAGTGGATGGATACATTGCAGACTTTGTAGAGCACCTGGACGAGCTTCTCGTTAGTGCTGACCTGACACCTGCGGAAGACCCACTCCGCCCAGCCGTCCCAGGTGACGTCGTCTGTGAAGTTCACCGTGAGATTCATCCTGTCGGCAACTCTGTTCAGCGCCTCTGCCTCTTCATCTGTGATGTTGTTCCATATAGCACTGTGACAGCATGAAAAGGAGAGGTCAAATATGGACTGCCGGTGTAAATGTCAAATATTATGTATTTCCAGAAAGTAACAAGGTTTTAACTCACACAATTTTTCTCAGGGGATCCGGAGTTAAATCACTTAGTGATTTCAGACCTCTGTAACTCACTCTATTTCCCTCCATCCTGAGAGACAGTGTTAAAAGTAAATACAAACATATAAAAGTATTTAATCAGATTTACACAGTATTGAAATGAATACCTTTTCAAATGTGTACTTTTAGTTTAGTTTTATATTTGTAGTTGGCACTATTTCAGACCATAAATGGACTTGTATACAGTACACAACAATTCATATTTATAAATTTATATTGAATGTTTTTCCATTTACTGTACACTTAAGTGACATGGAGATGCAACATTGATGGTGTGAGAAAGGGGTATACACTCTTATTCTCTAACCAAACCAACATTGTTTGTAACACTGGTTTCAAATGCAGGACTAATTTCAAACTGAGGAGTGTACCATTAACCACAGAAGTTGTTAATATTTAAATAGTAATCTCATTTAGGAGAACATAAATCAGAACTATAAAGTGGGTGTCATTTGTTTGTTTGAGGCTGTAATCACATTACAGTCACACATTTGGCACAAAGGGCTATAAATACACATTACTCATAGTAATGCTCACCACAGTTCGTTGAGGCTTTTCTTCCTTCTAATGGCAAAGGAGAGAATAATAACTTCCTCATCCCCAATGTTTGTCCATCCAAGCCTAAATGTGGGAAGTGAAAGCATATTATGAAATATAAGATGATGGAAGTGAAAGCATGGTATGAAATATTTGTATGATTCACATTGATTATTCAGTTTTTCTTGTCATCGGTTAACTCGGTTCAAAAGCATTTTATTAGTAACTTATCAACTGCTGTCTTACCCTAGTTGACTCATTGTGTCTGACAACTGCAGTACATTAGCAATAATGTGAATTGTGTCCATATCAAGGTCGTTTTCCCCAAGCCTGAAAAGTAAAATGATGCATTATCATTACACCACTACATAGTCTCTTTAATCTTTAAAGTGCATCAAGGCTCTTGAATACCCTTTATTGTAGGAACTAAAAGAGACTGGTAAATGGGGTTTTACCACTAAAGATAAAAATGAATGTTACCCACTTAAACATGTCCACAGCGCAACGAAAGACAAAAATTTCTAATTTTACCTGAAAACTCACCAAAGCCTCTCACATTTGAACAGGTGGGGCTGGAGATCTCGGAGTGCCTCGGCATTGACGTCTGTTCCTGTCAGATCCAGCTCAGACAGATTTCCCTTGGTAAGGTCCAGAAAGTACTTGATGGCATTGTAATCCATGGGGGCAAGTGCCTCATCACTAACATTCACTCGTAATGGCATTTGTTCAAGTCCCTGGGCCAGCAAGGGGTCCTGCTGCTCAAACAGACAATGTAAAGTATTCATCATGTGGGCCCCGTTCTCACAGAGGGCCCTAAGATCCCCAATTATCTTCAAGCGGTAGCTCTCCGCCTTGTCAGTGTTGCAACACAATCCCACTTGCCTCGACAAAAGCTTAGTGTTGCGTTCAGAGAGGATTCCAGACAGGAAGCGCTTGAAAAGGTCCAAATGGCCTTTATTGGTCTCCTCTCCAGGGCTTGCATTGTGTCTGACAAGAGAGTCAGGTAGAGGTTGATCTGTCATTGCACAATACAGCGCGGCAAAGAACTCCTGAACAGTAAGGTGTGCAAAGGAATACACATCTTCAGTGTAGCCAGGCTCCCATGCCATTGTTTTGTCCAGAAATGTACTGGCCAGACTGCATTGCTCCAATACAGCAACATCAGGGTCATTGCCATAGAACAGTGTCTGATGGTCCATTAGCTTGAGGAAGGCAAGGCGACCCAGCTTAAGCACTATATCTGAGACTTGTACCGCCTCTCCTTTTGTGTCACCAAAAGAGGGAACTGCTCTCTCCATGGTGTGAGATCGAAGCAAAGCAACTAAATACTGGACATAAATATCTGTCATAGTTTTGGGGCTTTCACCCCCAATACCTTTACTTTCCCTCAAGATGCAACAGACAATATAGCAAAATGCTGGTATGTAGCATAACGTTAGCATTAACTCATTTGCCGCTACTACTGCAAACATCCTTTCCGCAAGGGCACACTCCTGGAAGTAGCGTCTGAAGAAGTCTTGGACCTCAGTCAAGGAGAAGCCAGCAATAACCACAAAGCGGTCAATGGAGCCCACAGGGATGTGGCAAATAGCTGTGGGTCTACTCGTAACAATGACCGACGCATTTGGCAACAACTCCCCCAGCAATAAGCTTGCGACGATCTCAAACACCTCGCCGTCCTCATCTGGCTCCGTCACAAACACGTCGACATCACAGCTACTGTGGTGTCGGAACTCATCAAAGCCATCCAGGATTATTAACAGTTTGTCGTCGCGCGCCAAAATGTTGTCCATCTCTTTGGCCAGGTGCCTATTTTTGCGTAAGACCAACTCTCTGAAACTTGTGGTTGTTTTAATGAGATTAAGGTCTCTAAAAGTCATGTGGATGATGAAATCAAAGGCTAAATGGTCCTTATTATTGCCAAAATCAAGCAATATCTTCTGCACCAGGATTGTTTTTCCTATGCCAGCCACACCAGTTACCAGAACCTTCTTGACTGGATGGCTTCCGGTTGTAACTGTAAACAGTTCAGCTGGTGTGATGTGTTTATTCTCTGTTGGCCTCTGCTGCAAAGACAGCCGCTTTTGTCCAAAAGCTAGCACCTCGTGCCTCTTTATGTCTAAATCCTGGTGACCACTGACTAGCAGGAGTTTGACGTAGTGTTCAGAAAAGAAGATTTTCTCCCCATGCCGGGTGTTGTAGAAGAGCACACTCTCACTCCGGCGCCTCAAGACCTCTTTGTGCTTTTGTGTCACTTTGTTGTACCCTATAACAAACATGTACTGTAAGGGTATGATCTCCAGTACACATATAAAGGACATGTGGTACATTTGCAAAACAAATACAAAACAAACATTTGACAGAACCTTGTTGTAATTTAAGTAGCAACAACAACATGCGTGCAACAAGTAGTCCCATGATTTTGTATTACGTACCTACAGAATGTGGCTGATCTGTGTTGTTTGTTATGAACTGTAGCTGTGATTCTTGCTGATGATGCCTGCTAATAGAAAGAAATGTCTTGGCCGCCTCTTCCCCTTTGCAGTCCAAGATATCCAGCACCTTTCTTACCCTTGCTCGTGGCCCCAAATGGCACAGAACCTCCTCGCGGTCATCTCTGGTGAAAACGTCCTTGGATATTAAAACTTCTAAAAGAGAGTCAATCTTTCCTTCAAGTTCTTCCACAAGCGAAACTCGCCGGATCCTAATTGTCCTCAAACAAGAATGACAACCTTCCTCATCCACCATCCTCTGTCTAGCGACTTGTTCTCAATATCCGCCACAATGCAAACACGGCATTATTTATATACAACTGTTGCGCAGGTGTTTGTGGTTGATCTCTGAATGTAGAACAACAACACATCAGTCACATTCACACTGTTAAAGAGCAGGAGCACAATTAGAGGAAGTCATTACGATGTGCCTATAAAGTGTGTTGACTACATGATGTAATACTGGCTGGGCCCGTTTGTGGTATGTGCTTTGTTTTCCAAAAGGGCATTGCATTCAATTGTTCCATTTTGTTCCAGTATGGTAGTATACTTTCACTTCATTTGTGAAAGGTGCTCTACATTAGCCAATTGAACATTTTGAGTTCTATTCGTGAAACCAAATGGTTTCTGACACTCACGCAGCAGCAACAAAACTGCAAAAGGAATGTATTGGATTTTATTGTCTAGTGATTTACCAGGCAAAAGAGCAACATGCCATGTCACCAGCAGAGTTCCCCATTGCATGCATGCACATAGTTTAGTAGGACCAAATGTAATATTCACATCTGCCCCTGAAATTATGTAAAAAAAAAAAAAAAATCACAGCTGCGCAAGAACAAACAAGACAATAAATAGTTCAAAGACAAAACAGAGTGTAACTCCTCAGCCAAACAAATATCTACATACCTTAAGATTGTGAGTAATACACAATGTGTTACTTTGTTCTCGTCTCATGGAAAGTAACTACTTTTACAAAATGCGTCAGGGAGTGCTAAAATACAATAGCTGTTCAGATGTATGTGGCACCTGATGACATCTGCTATTTATATGGCAATGATGGCACAATGCCAATAGTGCAAACGCCTATTTTTTCTTCTTTAGAAACAGGTGGCAAATGGGACTGGACAAGCAATTCTTGAAGGCTTGTTTCAAGTGTCTCCCTTTGTCTGAAAACAAACAAAAGCAAAAAACAAACAACAAAGAAAAAAAACACTTGTTGTGTAAGCTTGTTGAAAGGGCCACTATGCTTACCTTGCATTCAAATGTGCTATATCATTACAAAGTGGTTAAAGGGACAAACAAAATGGTCTGCTAAGAATAATTAAACAACATAGATCAACAATGTTACATTGCCAACTAGATCAAATAAAACCTCCACAGTCCATGTTGTAAACATAGATCTGGACATTGAGTGCAAAAGTGTGAATTTTCTTTTCTCACTCCACCATATTAGTGCAATCCATGCAAACAAATATTCATGATTTTCAATTGTATGTTCAAATTAAGATACAATTAAAAGCAACTGAAATCCAATTTCAAGGGACCCATTGCAAGTATTTGAGCAACAACTAGGATAAAATATGGGTCTGAAAAGTACAGGCCATAACAATGAAACTTTTCCTCATCTACAGCACCTTAATAGAATGCCTACTGAATTTCTGCGATCTTATGAACATTTGAAAGATGCCATTGGTATGTATCCAGTGGTTTTAACAAACACTAATCAATGGCACAACTCTTCATAAAACCATTAGACTGACTACAACCAGCTACTGTGTGCTTATGTTATAACCAGTAGAATTCTAGCTTAGTCACTTTTGAACAACATGGAAAGCTTGTGACTTCAGCAAACAAAAGAAAAAACAGAAGTAAAAGTCTTCATTAACAGACATGCCTCTGCACGCAAAGGGAATACTACTGTAGCCCATCCCTTCACCGCAGGGTGAAATCAAGCTGTGAGCAATCACAAATTCAGTTGCGTTCTATCCCCACTCTCGTCAATCTTTGCTCATCATGGGTGGTGGTGGGAATCGTGAGGGTAACGCAAAAGATTCTGCCCATGTTTGATGGATGCGTCCCGGGACCGACCCAGGCCCCCATAATGTCCAACCCCTCCCCCCTGTCCCGGGTCTCATGTGTCTCTGCAGGACTGGCAGCAGCGGCTCTTAAACTGGGGCAGGGGACAGAGGTCCAGCTGCCGGACCTTCTGGCAGTACCGGGTGCTGTCCCGACACTCGCCTGCAGGGGCACACAGCACGTGGTTTAGCGTTGTAGAGCGCCTAGCACTCACCCATCTGTTTCCACAGTGGGTGTACTGGCAGTACATTCAGCATGCCCTGGGGTAGACAAAATGTTAGCTACTGTAGATGTCTGCTTACTTTAGGTTCAATTAAGCAAGACGTTTAACAAAGAATCATGATGCAGCAAAATGCCAAAGATAATTTATAATACCCCAAATGAAAAGCATAAACAAAAGCTAAACTAATATTAGCAAAATAAACTGTGAAAAAAACTTTGTGTAAGCTTGCTGGAACGGCCCCTACAGTATATATGCTTACCTTGCATGCCAGAGTGTTACAAAGTGTTACAAAGTCTATTTATATAGGGCCACTAGATACATTTACCCTTTACTTCTTACTTTAGTCTCACACAGATTGCTAAAAATCCTGGCTGCAATTCAATGTACACATTGTTCTTGCTTTGGTTTGGTTTGATGGCTTTCCCAGACACCCTGTATGTACAATGAAGGGGTCCTCATGTCAATGTTTCCTCAGTGTACACCACATCTGTTTCCCTGGAGGAACACACTGTATGGCTAACGGCACAGAGATTAAACTATGAAACCCCTTTAATCTCTGCGGTCGACAGAATGCAGTGTAGGCCACTTTGTAAGTGCTTTCACTGTGCTTGTTGACTGACTATTGCACATAGCATAAGAAATTACCATGGATGGAGTTTCTCTAAGGGAAGAAATTCCATCTTAGTTAGTGTAGCCGGGGTTTTCACCGTGACATATTCTGAGGCTGCCCTGCATTTGCCATTTGGGATTTTTAACACACAACGTGAAAGTGTGTTTATAATGAAGGGTTGTACAGTACATGGTAGTTACAGTACAATATGTTAAGCTACGCCCAACGGCTAAAATAACCATATTTGTGAGCCTTCATCTTCCCGTGTGAGCTTCTGAGCTATAATCGCCACATACTGTAACTAGTACAGTCAATATAGGCCAAACATATAGCAAGCACACTTACATTTACAATACATTCATACAAATATATATATATCTTTTTTTAATCACCTTTTCCACAGGACGGGATGTTGCACCTCTGCCAGCCGGGAGGGCGTGGCCTCCATGCACAGTGGTGCTCTCTAGTGGCGGCGCCCGTGCGGCGCTGGGCGCAGGTCACCTGCCGAGACTGGAAGCCGTGTCGGCCGCACGTGGCGGTGCACTGTGTCCAGGGGCCCGCCTGCCACTGCAGCGCGCAGGCCTCCGCAGAGCAGTTCTTAAAGGAGCTGGGCCTGTAGCGCACACACAGCGTGTTCTAGAAGGCTGTTCTGGTGTCAGATGTTAAAGTAACAAGGCTCTCACACAACTCTAATGGGGGCACGAGAGACAGGGATTCACGCTTCACTTGTCGGTCACCGCCTTCGTAACAGTCAGAGCTAAACAGCCTATTAGTCGATGTTCTGGTGCGGTAAACTGCATTAAAACAAACCTTCACATGCCATAACAAACTCATGTGAGTCTATTTGGCCAGCATGTACTTGCCTTTGAAGCCCACTGCACATTCTGTAGGGGACTTTGGTGCCGTTCAACTCCAGGCAGTAAACATGTCGGTGTTGCGTGGCCAAACTGAAGCCCACACAACGCCCTTGGCACTAGGACAAGAAAAACATCAATAAAGGTGCAAAGCTCAGCCATGGAGTACAACTCAAGCACTAATAAATTCAGCTCAGAAGCCCAAATGTCTTGCCCTTTCCCCACTGTCTGTATCTGAAACACAACTATGGACATGAGAGGAGTGGAGAGGAGAGCAAACTCAAACCAATGTGTCCATTCAATGCAAACTGATGAATAAACCTCCCATCACGCTTTGCTGAGATCCCACTCCCCCACTGTGTGTGTCAACTCACCGGCCCCCAGGGCCCTGTGGCCCACCTGGTGCAGGGCAGAGGGTTGCAGGACCGGGTGTCCGGGGGTCTTCTCCCGGCTGCTGCACACCTCTGGGGCTCCTCACCACCACTGCTGTCCCCGACCAGGCCCCTCACACAGGTGACCCTCCTGGCCTGGACACCCCCACCACAGCTGGCTGAGCAGGGGGACCAGGGAGCCACCTGCCACCTAACCCCCCCAAACCAGACAGTTCAGACAGCAGACACTGGGTTGAGCTAGAAGACCCTTAAAAGGTAGTACCTCATTGT
This sequence comes from Aphredoderus sayanus, assembly GCA_027564795.1. Taxonomy (NCBI): domain Eukaryota; kingdom Metazoa; phylum Chordata; class Actinopteri; order Percopsiformes; family Aphredoderidae; genus Aphredoderus; species Aphredoderus sayanus. Next base: position 12,739 of record JAODUG010034591.1, read on the forward strand.
ACAGATATTTGAAGTCGATCAAAACAAAAACACCTCTCCCTTCAATGCCGTAGGGTGCTCCCTCAGAAGCTAGAATATTGTTGTTGTGTGCGGTCTGCACCACTTTGTGTTCCTATTTATGGCACCAGAGCTGCCACCGGGTTATTTTTTCAGCACGCACACACACAACGGTAAGATAGCAGACCGCGAGGAGATTATGTTTAAAAATAATTATATTTAATCCAAATGAAAACACCTTTTTACTGGAACCCTTTCCAGCACATGCAATAGTAGATATATAATGGGATGAAAGCTGCCTTTTTATCCACTGAGATTGTATTCACTGCACAGTAGAACGTAGTTGGCTAGACAGGAAACCTGTCTAAACCCCAGTAGATGTGGGGAAGAGCTCTCTGATATACTGCTGCTACGCTGGCATCAGTACCCTTTACACTTTTTTAATAAAAGCTACACTACTGTATTTGCAGTAGAGGCTTATCATGTGGAATCAGACAGCTCCTGTGCTCTGATCTCACATTTAACTAGGTAACGAGGTATACATTATGCACCTGATATTACCCAAGTTAAAGTATCTAAAAGCACTGACATGCAGTAGCAGTAAGGTACCTGAAGGGGCAGGCTTCTCCATGGCAGAGGTTGTGTGAGTGGCTGCTGACATTTTTCTCTGTACATATGGAGCCATCCCCATTACCTTGGACACAGTTTCGTCCTTTTAGGACACAAATAAAAACAGAATGCATCAGTGTACTCTCACTGCCACAAGAGAAACCTAAATGCAATTTAGAAAATTTTCAGTGAGTTACAAAGAGACTTGATGGATTAGCAACAACCATAATAATACTACTAGTACCAAAAGCACTGCATGTTTCACTGCATGTTTCAGGATATATATATATATTTTCATGATAGGCAAATAAATGACATATGTGAGATTTTAATGTAAGATTTCCATTGGAATGCAGTCTTTTTTCAAAACGTCTACATCCCACCCTTGAAGCAAGTGAAACTTTGGAAGTACCAGCATTACAAATGGCCTTCTCACTGGACACACTTGAAAGGGCCTGAAGATGCAGTTTGGACATTTTTCAACACTAAGCCCTTTTATCCCCTCAGTTTAGATTAGGCGAATGGGGCACACCCGCCTAATCCACTTTGAAACATTGCCTGGAACCTCTAATTGTTGTCGTATGGGAAGAAGAAAGCACTGGAGCATCAAGGAAGCAAAAAATGGCGGCGCTTTAATGGGGATTTCGGGAGGTCGCAGCTAATCACAATCTGAGGAGGAGTGACTCTCTTTAGGCCTTCACTTTTACTGACTGGGGCTGGCTACCTAATTGTCTTGGAATCTAGTAGCCTTAAAATGGATTTATATGCAGCAACTCAGACCAAAACACATGCTTCGTGGGCCAGACACACACATGCATTATAAATATCATATAGAGCACCTTTAACTGGGGAAACAGCAACACTACTTCCATCATAATTATGTATGCAACATGATTTCCATGAATATAAATGTAATCACTGTAATATTCATGAATGCACCTTTTACATCCATGCAACCCCCACCGACAGTATATGAGTGATGTGTTACATGTTTTTGTGTGTGAATAACTCACCTGTAATCTGCAGCCTGGAAGTCACAGAGGTGGAGCCCAGGTGGTTGTTGGCGGTGCAGGTGTACAGACCCTCATCCGCTCTGCCTGGAGACAGGATCCTGAGAGAGCCGTCCGGCAGCAGGCTTGCCCTGCCAACACAGGGACAAGGTCTCCACTGAGCCTTATACTCAGACCGTGCAGCCACTGAACCCATGGGATGCCTCGCAACGGATTAATAAAGGGACCACTGTGTGAAACTGTTTAGCAGTTACCGGGAGACAAGCCATGAAATTAAAAACAATATATAGCAAAGACCTCCTTTTAGGAGTTGTTTACATTACACTATACATGGTTTAGCTATCAGTGCTAACTCTGTAAGCTGTCACTCAAGTAAAGTAGGTTTACTGCTGTCTGTGACTGGCAGAGGTGGAAGGAAGTTGCCTGCTGTTCCTGCAGCGTCAGCGCCTCCTAGTGTAAATAAACAGCACTCACAGAAACAAATATTTCTCCCAGCTAAGCCATACAGAACATAGTAGTACAATACAAAACACATACATACATATATACACATATATATACATACGCATATATATATATATATATACACTCAGTTACCAGAACCACTTACCTGCTGTTGTAGTGTATCTGTCTCCCATTCTTGGTCCAGGTGATGCTCGGCTCTGGGTATCCAAAGGCTTCACATCTGATCTCCACGCTCGCCGCCTGTCTCTGCACCACCACAGGCATTCCCACATGGACCACCACGTCGGAGGACGCCGACCCACCGACCTTCCATGGCCTCTGGGCGATGACGGGGCCCCTGGGCCTGGTCGCCCGGCCCTGGGTGTCAGGGCCCTCATCCAGGGGCCCTGGAGTGGAAGCCTCCTGTCTGTCCGGAGGATGGAGAGTGGACTCGTTGGTCTCCCCCTGCTCCGCGGTGAGCTCCCCCAGCAGCTGGGCGATCTGCTGCCGTGCCCGCGCTCCTCCGAGGCTACCAGAGAGGTTGTGGGTGAGCTCATCCAGCCTGCTGGCCTCAGCCGTCAGCACCAGGGGCCCGGAGCGGTCCGAGGCCAGCCTGCTCTTGTCTCCGCCTCCTTCGCCCTCCCGAACAGAGGAGCCTTTGAGGTCGAGCAGCCGCTGGACGACGGCGTCGTAGCGGTCGAGGGAGAAGGTCTCCCCCGCTCCGCCCGGCGGCGACGGCTTGAGCTTGCCGCCGATGACCTTCAGGACAAAGTGGCGGCGCTCCCGGCCGGCCGCGCACGTGTACACCCCGGCGTCCGCCTCGCCCAGCCGCTGGATCTTGGCGTAGCCCAGCGGGGTTACGTGCAGGTGGGGCAGGCGGGGCAGGGGCCTGCCTTCCTTCAGCCACTGGAGGGCGCTGTTGTGGTAGTGGCGGGCGGGGCAGTGGAGGACCACGGAGGTCCAGGGGAGCAGGTAGGCGTAGCCTCCCGCCACCAGATGGAGCTTTTTGCCCTTTCTCCACTGTATGTACACCTTCTTCCCTGCCAGGGTGCTGGGGTCTGGCATACCCACCTCTAGCCTGGTGGCCTCTGTGACGGAGATTTACGGGGCTTGATCACTGCTCTTTTTCACAACGATGTATTATTATTATTATTTTAATTTCTTTATTTTAGTAAAATATTATGCCACTTTTCACACACGTGCAGTTGCAGCCAGCTGTAAAAACACACACAATCCATCTTAAAAGTAAAACAGTGAAGGACACCATGCCAGACTAGACACAGAAACACCACTCCAACACATGACCACTCCATAAGGAGTCCATGGACTAACAAGTTGCTCTTGTAATCATTTGGGAGAATTCAGCCGAAACATTGCCGTACAAACCAAAGAGGCTGAAGAATTTCTTTCGCTCTTTGAGTTGGCACTCTTATCTTCCACCCGAAGGTAGAGCACAAGCTCCTCCCCTGCAGTGGTTGGGCAGTACTGGCCAGTATGGCATGGGCCTTCCTTACTGAATTTCATTTAGAACCTCAACCACCACTAATGCAAACACCACATTAGCCACGCTAGGCTTTGTGGGAATTCATTCACGGCATAGCAGCAAAGCTATTAGCATCATAAGCATAAGTAGAGCTGTGCAGAGGTGTGGTGTCTTACTGTCACAGAGCTGGAGGAAGCAGGGCCGGGCGCTGGGGGGGCGGGGCACGTCCCCGCAGGCCTGGGCAGCCACGCTCTGCTCCCGGCCCTCCTGGTCCCGCCTCCTGCAGGCGGTCTGCAGCGTCTGCACACCCTCCCCGCACGACACCGAGCACTGGAGGACACACAGTGTTAATGTCTCTCTCCCTCTCTCTCTCTCTCTGTGTACACTAGAGGACACACACAGTGTTAATGTCTCTCTCTCTCTCTCTCTCTCTCTCTGTGTACACTGGAGGACACACAGTGTTAATGTCTCTCTCCCTCTCTCTCTCTGTGTACACTGGAGGACACACAGTGTTAATGTCTCTCTCTCTCTCTCTCTCTCTCTCTCTCTCTCTCTGTGTACACTGGAGGACACAAGCACAAGCTCCAGGTTTATCACACAGTGTTAATGTCTCTCTCTCTCTGTGTACCCTGGAGGACACACAGTGTTAATGTCTCTCTCTCTCTGTGTACCCTGGAGGACACACAGTGTTAATGTCTCCCTCCCCCTCTCTCCCTGTCACCTGGGACCAGTGCGTGGTGGCCCATCGAGGCGGGCACGCGTGCATGGCGCAGGCCTGCTTGCCCTGGGGCACGGCGGCGGGGCAGAACGTGTCGGGCAGCTCCAAGATGCTCCCGTCTGCCAGGCGCTGCTTGCACAGCACCTCCCTGGTCTGGAGGCCCCCTCCGCAGCTGTGGGAACACTGCACAGCGGAGGGGAGGGGGGCGGGTGGGGAGCACAGCACAGTCCACCAACACATATTAGGGTTGGAGGGTTAAAGGTCATACACGAAATCACAGGTATTCCTATTTGGTTCCTTAGAGGTAGAGTCTGCAACGCTGGCGATGGACTGTTTGCTCCCTCACCCCCAATTGCACGCCCTGCCAAGGCTAGGAAAGTGTTGCGTGGTGCGGTCTGCACCACTTTGTTTGCGCTCACATTTACAGAGACAGGGCTGTGTAGGAACACCAGCTTCTTTGTGCTGCATTTGACGAAAAGTGTATTATCTTACAATCGCTGATGTCACCTTTAAGCCACCACGAGATCCCTGTTTGTAAATGTCAGATTTGAGGAAATACTGTACTGTACGCTTCATGTCTCATTACATATTTACATTCACGAAGAAGCCCCTCCCCTTCCCCCACCCACAGTTTAAGCTTACCTTTTCCACCTGTCCGATGCTACTTTGAGTTAAACAGCAGAAGACAAACAAAGCTTTTCCCCATAGGAGCCACTGTATGCGTTACCTTCCCCCAGCCTTGCGCCTCCCACATCGGGGGGCAGTCGAAGCGGTTGCAGGCTTGCACGGGGCTGGGCTTGGGGCTGCGGCACTGCTCGTCCCTGGCTGTGCTCTCTGTGCTCGGGGCGCAGGCCACGGAGCGCGTGGCCAGGCCCACACCGCACGTGGCGGAGCAGGGGCTCCACCCGCCTGTCTCCCACCTGTGGGTCGTCATGCCATCAGAACCTCAGCCTACACACACACACCAATACATTTCTAAATGGTTATTGTCCATTCGACGGTGGGCGTTTGTGGGAGGAGATGGGTGGGAAATGTTAACCCTCGTGATGTCCTTAATAATATTGTATTTGTATTGTATCTGATTGTGTGCTTTTTAATTGGCATTGCTGTGTTTATTTATTTCTTTATTAATTAAATCTTTATGTATTTGTTCTCTCCCTCCTGTTCTCCTCGGGTTTCAAACTCACACCTTGTTGTGCCAGCAGTGCACATCATATGTGTGTGTAAGCTGTAGAATTAGGTTT
>JAODUG010034601.1:0-18243 GCA_027564795.1 Aphredoderus sayanus
GAGGGCTGGGCGGGGGGGGGGTGCTCGCTCTCTGACACGCCCCTCTCGCCCCAGATGGCACACGCAGCAGCATCTGCCGCGGGCCAGGACGTGCAGCTGGAGCCGCCACGCCCCCCAGCAGCGGCCCGGCTCGGCGCCGCTGTACGGACGCCTCTGCTACGGCCTCCACGCCGCGCTGCCCGTTCTCCGGGATTACCCCGGGGGCCCGCTGGAGGCCGGCCTGCGCCTCAGCGCCCGGCTGGAGCGCGGGACGGCCGGCGCCTCCCTCCTCGCCCCCGGGACCGCCCTGGGCCGGGACGCAGCAGGAAGCATGGCTGACGCAGACAGTGGGGGCAGCAGAGAGGCTTGTGACGGGCGGCAGAATCAGCAGCAGGTGAGACGGCAGAGACCCCTACACCTCCCTCATGTCCTGTCCTCTCATTGGTTCTGTCCCGTCTTCTCCTGTCCTCTCATTGGTTCTGTCCCGTCTTCTCCTGTCCTCTCATTGGTTCTCTCCTGTCTTCTCCTGTCCTCTCATTGGTTCTGTCCTGTCTTCTCCTGTACTCTCACTGGTTGTGTCTTGTTTCCCTCCTGCAGACAGAGCCTCCAGACACAGGACTGCCACTTACAAATGAGGCTGCAGCTCTGACCTGTGATCCAGTTGAGTGTTCAGCACAAAGTCACACCAGCCCGTGGTCACAGCAGGCGGAGGGCCTCCCTGGCTGGTCTCAGACCCCCCCCTCCGCCACCTCTGAGAGAGATGGCTCCGTCCCGAGCCCCGTTAACCCGCCGGGTCCCGTGAAAGGAGACACGTACAGCGTTGTGGGCTCGCTGAACAGAAGCAGAAGCCTGGTTCCGCCTACCAGCGAGGCTGGTGGAAGCGGGCTGAACCCGGCGGGGGTGAAACACCTCAACAGCACACGCAGGCTGGGGAGGCACGAGCCGCCGTCACTGGCCGCCACGGAAGCGATGCCGGGACGCGAGGGGATGCTGGGATGCCCGGCACCAGAGCGCGCCGGCTCCCCGCCACTCCGAATGGAGGACTTCCTCAACTACCGCTTGGACCGGGTTACCTTCGACCTGTCGCAGCCGCCGTACGACTCCCTGCAGACGTACGAGTTCGAGGGCCGCGACTCCAGGGCCGACTCCCTCAGCTCGCTGGAGAGCGGCGGGGAGAAGGAGGAGGAGGCGGGGTCGGCGGGGGTGGGCGGGATGGAGGAGCTGAACCAGAAGTTTCAACGGCTGGTGGAGATCATCAAGGAGCGGGGAGAGGAGAAGGAGCGCGAGGCAGCGCAGGGGAGCCGGGACACAGGAGCTGCTGATGAGACACACAGGCAAGAAGGACTGAGGTGGGACTTCTAGCAACACTGATGGCAGATGAAACAGAAAAGCTCAGTGCAAGGAGGGCCGCCTGGAGACTCCGCTACGGTTAAAACGCAACAGGGGACCAAAAGTACAAATCGCGTGTCTCTTTCCGAGATGCTGGCGAATCACGATGCAGAGGCAGGTTTAGGCGGGGGGGTGGGGGGGGGCCTGCACACGTCATGGGCTCACCTCCACAAGGTTTATAAAGTGCTTATGAAATATGTCGTTTTCACGCTGCTCTTGTAACTAATATTAATAATGCACTTAGGCTTTCAAAGCTAAACCTATGAAAAATTCACTTTTCTGAAATATTGATTCTGAGCCCTGAAAGCTGCATTGTTAGAAAAATAGGCCTCATAAAATATTGAATGGAATTGTGATATGTAATATTGATAGTTAATAGGGCCACTCTCACCAGAAACGCTTTATCACAACTGAAAGAACACATCTGGATTAGTTAGCAATGTTAGTGACTCAACGAAATTCAATAGGTGTGTATTCTTAAATAGTATAGGGCTACACTGCCAGACACTTCCATGTTACCTTTCTGTATGTATATGTAATGGCTGCATTTCTATATTCCGTACACTATCCACACTTTAAATTGCAGTCTTTTATATCCCATGCATAGTGGCAGTTAATGAAGCACACTATGCAACCTGCATATGCCTAGAGAGTTCTTAGTTTGTATTGTGAAAGACAACATTGGAATTTTTAAAAAATACAGTAAAATGTACAAATTAAGTTTTTAGATGTTGCTGTAACACTATGGTACTTACCGTCTAACTCACTGTAAATTAAATATCTGTTTTTTGGTGATTAAATTTTGTTTGTGATGACTACTTCATCTTGTATTGATTTGTTATTTATTATAATTCCATTTTTTTTTTAAAGAGCAAATTAGGCAGGTATTACAGTATGACAATCACTACCAAATCTTGTGATTAATACATACTAAGGCAAATAATAGGTTTACAGAGTTTACGTTATTTAAGCAATCTGTCATTTAACAAAAACTAATTATTTGTGTATTGGTCTTGCCAAGATGATACCAGCATTCTCCCAAGACAGGAAAATGAAACCTTAATCAACATGTCATTCTAATGGAGATCCAATTTATTCAAAATGCATTTGACAAATATAACTTTGGCACACTAGGAAGATAAATGGGGCGCAAAGAATATTGGAATCTTTACTGTAACACACGATGATGAAATGGCATACTAAATAAGGCACCTAATGTATTCATCATTATATATTATCAATTTAGAGTGGCAGGGTGCAATAATTCACACTGAAGTTATAAATATAAGAAAAGAAATAAGCAGAATGCAATAGAGACAAGGAGTATTCTTTATTACCAGATTTTGGTGCAGCAAATTGTCCACACAAACAGTATACCTCGGTCAGTATTACGAGTATGACAGTAATATGAAAACAAAATGTGGACTTTGGCCTTCAGTTTGTTACAAGCTATTCAGGCTGTTAACAGCAACTGGAAAGAAGAGGCGGTGGTGTGATGGATTGCTCTGATTGGGGTTGGCCTTGCTGAAGACCTGTGACAGGTTAAAGTCAGTGAGACTGACTCATTTGACTGTAATGATTGCACTGCACGGTTTGACAATACCGCCTAATCTATTACACCGCTTAACCCCCAGGTTACCATGGCAACAGGCCGTGTTGTACGCCAGGATGGACTGGGTGTAGAGTAGGACTGGTGGAACATGGTCATCAGCGCCTTTGTCCCCCATCAAACTGCAATGTCAGTGGGGGTTCCTTCAGCACATACCGCATCCACATCCGCTTTGAGAGTAATTTATCACCCACTGACTTATCTGTTATTTAAAATATCAACCATAACTTAAAAATAAGGTGCTAGAAAAGTCAATAATGTGATTTATTCACAATTTAGCAGGAAGCTAAGAAGCAGGAATTCAGTGTCCTGTTCAACTACAGTACTGCAGCAGCCAGTATGCTACCTAGGGCAATGATATGAGTAAGAATGGAAGAAAAATAAAACTTGTGCCAGGTCTTCATGTGCTTCTGGAGGAGAAGCGCAAGATCTCGTCATTTAGTAGTTTCAAAGTGACTCCATTAGAAACTAGCACACAATGCACACCTGAGGAATAAGAAAAAGAGGAAGTGTTCATGTTCTCCTTGTGAATAACATTGCACATTGCTTAATTCAAATGACCCACAGGGGGCACTATCGTCATTATTAATGCCACTACAACTTGATTTGAATTTCGATAAGCATGCTCTCATTACCTTTCTATTTGGAATAAAATAAAATACAAACTTTAAGTAACTGTGCTACAACAGCTTAATACTTTAGATAGCAAGGCTGTTTGTAGTCACATAGAAAGAAACCATTGCTTGAGTTAATTCAATTAACTTTCAACAGTCTGTGACAGCCAATACTACTACAGCCAATGTTATTGGTCAGCCAATAATACTACTATCACATATTTAATCTGAAATTAATAAGAACAATACTAGCAGCACAATCATATTTGGTACTGTACCTAATCGACTGACTTCAGTGATGTTTCTCTGTTCATCATCAAAGAACATCATGTCAGTATACTGGAACCCACTATCGGCTTGGAGTCTAGGAAGACAAAGAGGAAGGCAGATACAGTACATAACGTACAGTAACAAACACACAAACAGAAATTGGGTGGTTTAACCAATGGAAACTGCTGCAAGTCTACCTAAATTGTGAATCAATTTGGGTCAGTTAAATAGAACTCAGAGTAATGAACTGGTAATTTTAAATAAAAGAAAGTCCTTCCATATCTGGCTTAAATATGAATCCAGAACATCTAACACTGAAGACTAGATTTGAAGTCTGGCATTCATATGACCCCTTATACATTCTCAGTACTCAGCAGTCTCTTTATTTACACTAATAACACTCAGACATGCAAGCACTGGCTGTTTTTTAATAGGGACACTCCTTGACATGTGAGAACAGTTTGAGCCTATGAGATTGGGGGGAGAGGGGGGTCACTAATCATCCAATTCTCATTTTAAAACATACTTCTTAAAATGACTGATCTTTGAACCAGGGTATATCTCCCTGAAGGAGATGTACTGGTTGAGATTGAAGAGGGACAGAAGTTGAGTGGCTCCCTCAACTTCCTCAGTGCTGAAATACAAAGAAAAGAGGGCATCATGACCTAAAAACAAGCGTCAACAAAATAAAATAGTAAAGAACAGACAAGCCTGGATTTTTGACAGCTGACCGTGATGCTATCCCTATCTTAATGCCCTGGTTGTGGAGGGATGCCAGGATGTCAGCTGTGTCTTTAAACAGAGACACCCGCTCACGCTGTGCATTCAGCACATGTCCACTGCAGAGAAAAACTTACATGTATTATCAATTAGCATCCCTTCTGTGTAGTGTGTAAGTTTATTTTGCCAAAAATGTGGGTTGTAGAAGTCACTACAGCTTTTATACACATAGCGAATTTCACTATTTGTTAGACTACTTAATTATATTATAAATAAAAGTAGATCGTTTAGATGTATTTTATGTTTGATCGAATAGGGATACACTTTGAATGGCGATATGATTTTCATTGTCCATGTAAAACTGAAAATCATTTTTGAAAAGTTGGACTACTTACTTCTTATTCGTGTGAAAAGGTGGGACACAAGTATCCACCCAGAAAGGCCAGAGAGTATAATCTGAACGCAAGGAAACAAGCACAACATACGATTCAATTGCTTCTAACTACTGTACCAACTTAAAAAACTATTACATTTTGTTACAAGGCAAGTGACGATGTGAAAAGGTTAAGTCCTGGCCAAAATAATGAAAACTCTTAAAATGGTAATACAACTTTAATAACTTAATATCTTAAATGTTGTTAAAAACAAACATTTTATTGCATCATAGAACACATTGTATATTTTTTGTTGTTGTTCCTTAGTTTTTAAAGCAATATTTCAATGTATCCATATTCATCTTTTTTATATCGGGATACATTATGGGCAAGCCCAGCCTACAATACAATAGGACGAGTTAGACAGCTTTTTCATGTCAGTAGTGGATATAGGCTACAGTAGAGAATATTCACGATAGTAGTGGAAATTCGCCACATTAACATGAGCTCGAGTATGCCTATTTTTATCACAATTTGAATAAAATCAGATATTGTCCCATCCCTACTATGGTCATAGAGTTATATGGTACTTACCCAGATCAAACACGACAAATTTGGGTTTTTGCATTGTCAAACACTTCCTGCTTCAATGAGCCTAACGTTTAAAGGTTATGTCAACATGCTCTCAATTGTGTTCCAAACGAATTTATTGTTTCAACATTATATTATGTGCTGTAATAATGTATATTATTAGGCTATTATTATCCTATGCTGCGTTCACTATTTTAAACACCCAACAGGTACAGTAGCATACGGATGCAATGACTTCTTCTTTAAGAATTTTCCGGCAGGGACTAGCTATCATGGCATATTGCTGCCATCCACCGGTCAATTACATTTAAAGCTGAAAATATCACTCGATTTTATACTGGAAACGCATTGGACCATATGAGCCCATTGTTCTATGGTATGAACGCATATGCGTCCATATGGTGAATTGACCATTGTATGACTGACCACTGAATGACTGATGTCCACATTTAATACAACCATGGATCAGACCAACCTTTCTAAAAATCTATTGTAATACCTTATGCCTTATGCTTATGAGAAAACATGGTACTGTAGGCTATTAACTGCTCACAAGCAGATGTGCTTCCCAGCCCTCGATGATCTGTAGACCTAATTTATTAATTTCAGTAGGCCTTTGTTATTTGCTGGTCTACTAAAGCATTCACAATGTTCTTGAGTAGTAACACAACACACAGTAGCACAATACAGTAAAATTAATTAATTAATGAATTCTGTAATAATTATTAACTATTAATAATAATTTTTTCAACCTTTACATTTGCAACCTACTGTATAGTAGCACTGGGTCTTTAAAGCTACCAGGGATGTGGCATAGTGGCTTTAGATGTAAAAAAATAAAGTTCTACACAGTCTATCAACAAATCTACATATACAAATAAACTAATAATCACCAACAGTGCTATCAACAAATCAATTAATATAAATCAGAGAGAAAAACGCATTAATGTACATATTATGTATACTGTGTTAAAAAAGTATAGAAATATACTGTTTTTATTAGTTTTATTACTGAATTTACTATCACTGCATTACATTACAATGATTTCAGCTCTGCAATGTTATTGTAATGATAATCGTCACAAAATATGTATACAATTATAGCAGTTTTACAATCAAAAGTTTGCAGATCTATAGCACAGCTTTGTATGGATACTTTGTAATTACTAGAAAAACTTGAGAGCAACAATGGAGTGAAATTAATTTCTTCTTGTTTCCTCGGCAGCAGATTTTTACTTTACATCTTAGTAAAACCATCATTGTCAGAAAATGCTCTGTTAGAAACCCCATCTAGGTTCATAGCTTTCACCCTTGTCTCTTCATCATCTTCATCCTCCACTCCCCCTTTTTTGCTAAACATGGTTCAACAAACAAGAAGACCAAAATAAATAGTAATTCAGTAATATTCTGTTTATTGAAAATTACCAAATGTATTGCATCTTAAAGGAACACCCCTCAATGTGAGTCTAATTACAAAGGCATTGATGTTTTGGTTTGAAACTCAGAGAGCGCATGCCTTGCTGCAGTGACTTGCACCCCTCTCTACTCCTTTACCAACAGCACCCATAATGCTCAACTCACACTCCTCCCCCCTAAGCCATGCATGTGGACAGTTGTGTGCGTCATTGTTTGTTTAATCACAGTAGCATTACCGCACTAACAGTACCTAGCGACTGTTTATTTTTACATTTGGGGTCACTAAAACTCATCAGAGGAGTGTGTATTTAAGTCTTTAGCTTACCGCCTCTTTTGAAGAAAAGATGACACAAGCAGGACGATGATGCCAACCGAAACGATGCCTATGACCACTCCAAACACGATGAGCCATGGAGGGGTGTCAGGGATGACTGGGGCTGCGAAGGTGGGAGAGATGCCAACGAACTCTAGGGTGCTATCTGTCAGCAGGAAAGCGCTGTTGATGCGATGTCTCGACACCCTGTTGGGGAAATGTAATGTTTACTTTCAGATTTAATTATGCATTTTTAAGGAATCTGAAATTTTTCCAATTTCAAATGCAGTTTTGGAAAACTTGTTTACACAATAAGGCATTTAGCATCAAGAAAACGTTCACAGGAAGTACAGCCAATAGCCATATTGGTTATTTACCTTATAGCATTCCTCACATCTGCCTGATCAACAAGAACTTTATCATTATCAGGTGATAAGACCACAAACCAGAAGGACACCCGTTGAGTCTCATTGCACACAACAATGCTGGACACACTGGAAAAGTTTGAGAAAACATGTAAAGCTACTGTAGAAAGATATACCCCAGCTATGGCTTATTTCCTGTGGTTGTTATTGAAAATGTACACCTCTTGCACTGTGTTGCCTCTCATAGCAGGCATGAGCTCAGTGTTTTAAAGCAAAACAAAATGTTTCAAATAAAGTCACAAATCAAGGAGTTAACCTTTAAAAATAATTCTTACTTGTATGCTTCAGAATTGAAGTAATTTCTCATGGCAAAAGCCAGACTTGCTCGGAAAAAGAACATTTCATTCTCGTTCCATTTATACTGTAAAAACAATGAAGAGAAGTGTTACATTGTACTTTTGGAGTAGACTTCCACCTCATACAATATATTGTATCCATTGTGGTATGCCATATACAGAACTGTACAGTATAATGATTTGATGGTTATATCTAGTAGAATAAAAAAGCATTAAATGAATGTCAAAGCTGTATTGTATACTTTCTTTATCATGGCATATAAACTTTTATTTCTGACTATTGTTTGACTAACTCCTGCAAAAACCTGTATAACCTGAAAACTTCCTGGATTTGATGTGTGTGAACTTGATAGTTGTGGTGATAAATTTACTGGCCCTGGAAAAGTGTTTCAGCTATAAGAATAATGTTAGTACCAGACACCACTATCTGTGATTCATGTAAAAATATTTGCTTAATTTGATTTCTTCATTTGCAGCAAGAAAAAATACATTATTAAAAAGGTTTCTGAGAAGACTAAACAGATTATGGTAGCTTTCAATATTATGTGCAGTTATATCCCAAAACCAGATTGTGTAGCAATATGCCAAGTTAACCTACTCATCTATAAAAGTTAATTTTATTTTTCCCATTATAAGCATACAAATAATCATACAGCCTTATCTCCCAAGGCAGTTTTTATGCTGAGTCGAACTTTGTAGCCATCTGAGGTACCTATAATAGAAAGAGATTATTTAGATATTCTGTGTGGATCAAATTAATATAAAATATAATAATGCCAAAAGGTATTTGATTGTCTGAGGCTTCCTGCAAAAGGGTCACCTTTGGGTTTCTTTATCCACTGCAAGTCACCATTGTTCTATTGTGCTATTTGCTCAATGCATACTCTAGGCTAGCAAATACTGTAGATATCTTGATTTGATGATTATTCTGAACCATAATGGAAGCCTGTGGAATGTGTTGCGTGTCCCAGCAATTTAGTATAGAGTCCAAGTCCAAATCCATTATAGTTTTTAATGCTAACTAATGTAAACATGGTTTACAATAAATATCAAGCTAGTAATATTAAGAATAAAGTCAATGAATTACCTTTCTTACAGAGCTCTTGTGCCAAGGCAGATGCCAGGCAGAGCAGTAGTAAAATCCTTTCCAATGTGAACATTGAAGAGGAGAAGTATAAAAACAATCTGCTACGATGGCTAAAATTCCCACTGATCAGGGATCTGGAGACATTGGCAGCCGAACCCAGAGAGACAAACCTTTGGTTTAATGGGTAAACTAGAGAGCACCAGGAAACAACTGTCTCTTAGCCCCAGCTGTTGTTAGAATGTCAGCTTGCCTTTTCCTCAAGTCACCACCACTACATAGAAACAGTAAAGTGTGTGCTACAATAAAAAACCTGGCTGTTTGTTCAAGCCTCTGAGGACCTAGATAATGTGGGAGAGCAAGACCTCTTGGATAAAAACACGTCTGCTTTTGTTTATTTAGTAGTGTGCAGTTTGCACTTTTTCTATGCTAACTATTCAACAATATAACTCATACTTCATTAGAATGTTGATGATGAAGTAAAGTGACCAAAGTCCATTCTTGCTGTTGGTTTAGTGTGGTAGAAAACGTACTTGCTCTGTGGGCTGGCTGAGATGCCTCACCTAAATATGTAGAACTAATATTGTGTAGATATAACTATACTGTGTGCCCAGATGCAAAACAACATACATTTTGAACAATTAATCATTATATTACGTCTCTCCTTGTTTGAGTCTAAAGCAACTTGCGTAGGTAAAGTACTTAACACTACAGCTTAGCATCATTGATTATCTTTACATACATTGTAAAGCCCCTAGCTAACTGCAATGTACGCATAACTGGTAACTATTTAAATGAAGGTGAGATAGATCATCCATTCCACCCTAATAAAATGCTTACTAGGTAGAGTTAATATTTCATCCAACACTGTTTTTGTCAGGGCTGACTTAATATGCAATTTAAAACATCTGAAATATGCAGCTAAGCTTGTTTCTACAAATCATTGCTATTTATAAAAAACACAGAATTCATCATTTACTATAGTAAATGTTGTGTACATATACAAATCGCACACCCACTGTCTCACTATTGAAATGATCTTTTGCCCTCGTAATTGCCATAGTTGCTTTCCAGTAAACAGGCAACCTCCAGGTGAACATTGATATTATTGAGATGTAGGCTCAAACTGAAAAAACTCTTACATGTACAGTGATGAATCATCATTCTGCATTGAACATAGTTTTTACCTTTACTAATACACTAGATGTAGTCTGCTGTTGTTGTATTCCTAACATTGATACCTAACAAAAGTGTGGACTTCCATAGGCACATGATGGGAAAACATGTAAATAGAAATGCTTTACATAAACCCAAGATTGTAAACGTTTGTACATGAATAGATTTTTAGACTTCTCATAGATTGGTAGTGTTATAATAGTATTATAATTTCAACTTCAGATAAGACTTCATCAGTGGTCCACAGTGTTATATCTTAACACAGGGTGGCAGTAAGTTTAAACTTGAACAGAAACAGTTGTTTTTTTTATTTAATCGCAGCTAAAACAAATACATTGTAGGATCAAAACGTCAGTACTCCAGTACAATTTGTTTTAAGATGTGCCGTCGTTCATAGAATATGAACAGTGTAATTCAGCAATTATTTCATGAGGGAGTTTGTATTATTCTGTTGCTCTAGCGCCCCCAACAGTTTCAGGCTTGTAGGTGTTACAATAACGCAATGAGTAGTGAAGGAAGGCAGACAAGAGAACGGACTTGTCGTTGCAAATCTGCCCTCCTCTCTCTGCCTTTCACCAAACGTACCCGAGTCCATGTTACAAGGAATAGTGATGATTTCAAATAAGCAAATTTAACTGCGCTCTTCTTCTATCAATGCGTCAGTCTAGGAATGGATCAGGAATCTGCTGTGGCTTCTGGAGGGAGTTACATTTCTCTAAATGAAAATGAGAAGAGGTATTACTCGGGTCTCCACAATATGTGCCAAGATGACAGCTCAGGAAAACTATCGTCTAGCAAAGTCGCAGAGCTGTTTAAGACGTCTCAGCTACCTCCTGAATCCTTACATCAAGTAAGTGGCTATACAGGCTACATAACCACATTTCACTAATTATTGCGGCTACTGTAGTGAACCATAGAACACACGTACTGCAGGAAACCTAGAGGGTTGCATGGTGGAGTAACCAGTAGGCTACCTCACACAACAAATAAGATAATGTTATCCCAAATAGGCTACATGAAGTGTGAGATGGAAACTACCTGCCTCTGTCTGTTTTCTCATTTATTTTTCACTGTGTCTCCAGCCTTGAGACCATCTGTTGTATGGTTATTTAGATTATGGATATGGACAGGTTGAGGTTTGGGATAATGTTCTTATAGGCAGTGTGGGGTGAGGGTGTTTTTGCATAGGTATATTGTTACCAACAACATGTAAAAATAAATATTTTTGGTTGTTTGATCGTATTTACCTGCTAAAGACAACATTCAGGTGTGCAACATTTATGTTCCCTCCCCCAATAGCTGCTAACTGAATCTTTCAAAACCTTGTTAGACAAGTATGGGGAGTTGACTCAGCACTAACAAAACTATGACCTAACAAGTGTCTTCATTTTTCTACAGTATAGCCTAGACTTTTACATGTACCCATCTCTGTATCTTCCAAAACAATTCACGGGTAGACTATGTGACATGTAGTTGATATTAAAATGATTGTCATCGTAGTGAAAGGTTTAGCACGGGACTTGACGCCTACCAAGCAAGACTGCAACAGCTGACACACAACAAAGACATGATTGTGTTTTTCTAACTACACATACACACAGCAGGTAGTGGTCAGTTTCACGCCACACTGCATTTCAAGGGGTTCCCCTCATGTGATAGCGGCCTATTGTGTCTCAATGTGGTGTCAGGAAGTTTAGCTTGGGCTTCGTTTCCCTTCCATCCGGCATGGCTGGTGGCCACAGCATAGTGGTGATTGACACACAGGCCCTTTGAGCACTGCTATGCCCTTCTGCAGGATGCCTGCAGGGTAACTCCCGGATCCAACGCTGGCTTCAGGGACCATTTATGTCGCACAGCATATGACAGTTGTAAATAGTCTCTTTGTTTCAGGGACCACGATGAGTTAGCAGTCGCTCTATGGTATTATCAGACATTTTGAAAATGTACTATTCAACACACACTGATATTAAGATTAACTTTTTGTGTCAAAAATGTTTCTGGAAATGCTTACTGTCCTGTTTGTCCTCTTTTATCAGCCAGTTTGTCCTTCAACAGTGTTGCTGATATGTGTTTTCATTTTTTATGGTTCCACATTTAAGAGATAAAACCTGTTATGACAGTTGTGGAGGCCTTAGTAGCAGGCTTAAGATCCCAGATATAGACTCTCTTCTGTAATGATGTCCTACTCTAAGACATTAACATATAAGGGCAATATATCAGATATGTCAGGTATTTGACATATTTATGACCACAAAAGGTGACATACAGTATAACAGTAAGTCAGGCCTATATTTTGCTGATAAGATCAACTGATTCTGATTCTGACAGGAAGTATTGTGGGGAAGAGTGACAGCCTCAAACCTGTGTTTAAGCTAATAGTGAGGGGTTGCCCTCCTCTTTGCTGAGCTGTCTTTACTGAGCTGAGCTGTGCAATGAAATCAATGGCTATGCTGATTACATGGGCTTAAAGCTTAGACTTTTGACCATGCAGTTATTGATTGAGATGATTTTCACTACCTTTCACTACCTATATTTTTTACAATATTTTAAAAAAGACTGCATTATTTTACTCATCAATTCATTTGTACACTACACAAATTGACCCATTAATTTTGTTAAATTAATTACAGTGAGAAATACTAATGTGGCAGATTTCAGCAGTATTCAGGGGTTTATTTATTGTCAGGTTATAAAACCATACCTTCATATTGACTTATAACTAAATTATTTTTTTGCTTTGTCATTTGTCAGCAGTGTGCTGTAGCCAATGCACACATGTGCCAGTTGTTTGTGGCATTTTTAGACCTTTCTTAAAATAACCTGCTTCTTCCTTCATAGTTTTTTGCAGTGATCACGTGGAGACATTCCAGTACTCCTTATCCTCGCTTTGGATAATTGTTGTTTTGCTTCTTATGGCTTGCCCGAAAGCTGTTGAATGAATACAATGCAGGTCGAGCAGAAATAATGTTCTCATAAAGAGTTATGAACATACCCATCCCCCAGCCTTATTAGTCACTTTTATCAGCATTCTGAGTCTGTACCACATGCTGCTTTCACATATAAAGCATGGACTTTCCATTTAAGTCCCACCCCTCTGAATCTTAACTTGAATTTAACTTACTATTACCTTGTTTTGGCTAATGATCTAACATACATTCTCAGAATATTTTTGTTATAAGTGTGTTTACTATAACCACCTAAATCCTTTGTTGCTATATGGAGTACAGGGTTTCCCGGTGGATTGTGTTCTGCCAAACACAATTGACAGACAGATTTGTTGACAATAGTTACCACACAAGTACTGAACTATCGTACTTCCATTGAGCAAAAAACAAGTGCTAATAACAAACATGCTAGCACTTGTTTTCTTATTGAATTAATTTTAACTAATAGTTAAGTGTGTGATTAAATGTCTTAATCTAATCCTAGCTTTGTCTGAGCACCAGAACATTTGTTCACTAGACAAATAACTTCCATCATCACATATAATGAGGGTATAGTAAGACCTACAGTATAGGCTGTTGTATGCTGTTATGCAATGTATGCAAATGCTATTATTATTCGCATTTGCACATCATTTAGAATGTGCAGTATACTGTATGGATATGTGGATATTACTGTTTTTATTTACTGTAGATCCATACAAGCTATCAAAACATATTTAGACTACTTTTAGACGCAATAAATTGATTGATTTCTAAGAAATAGACCTATTCTAATCTACTTTGTTCTGAAAGCAGTTATTTATCATAAAAGCAGTATGCTGTTATTAGAAAACCCTAGCTTTTGGTGTGAAATGTTAAGATGATTCTTGATCTGACATTATCTTAGGAAAGAACATTTTCTGTCGTACCCTGGTTATCACTTATCTTAATGCTCCAACTGTTGAATATTTCAATGACATAACTATGGACTGTGCCATGACATTCATTGTGAGCTTCATATGTTCTACAGATAACTGAAGTGTGTGGGGCCAAGCGGCTGGGTTACTTTGGTACGCTGCAGTTCTATGTGGCTCTGAAGTTGCTGGCGGCTGCCCAGTCTGGTTTGCCTGTCCGTCTGGAGAGTGTCACGGCTAGTAAGTTTTTCTGCTCAGAGTGGCTGTGGCATCTTTGTAAGAGCAAAAGGAGCTCAAGAGCTTATCTGAACATGCCTGGATTTGGTCTAATCATGATGTCGCGTGGAAAGGCCTAAGTGGCTTTGCCCTGTTCACAAGAGTGACAAGTATACACAGTCATCACTCACACCCTGTCTAATAGCAATTTTACAACATATATAATATAACAGTTTAATGGATTAGTGTTATTTCAGTGTTTCACATTCACCCTGCTGTGTTTCAGCGCTTAATAAAGTTAGTCATATTAGGACTGATCCCTTTAGACCAATTCCATCTGAGGTCATTGTACAGGAAAGAAGTGACGAAGCTTGATGATAAAAAGATAGCCCTACCATTGTACAGGTATTTCCTGCTAACGAGGCACAAAAAAACAAAGTATATATATATAGTATAATCAAATGAATCAAACAAGGTACAGTAGATATTTCAGGAAAAGTATTATTGTATGTGTTCTGACAAATGATAAACAAAATCTTGTACATTAGCCTGTAAGTATGAGTGAGTTTGCAGCCTTTCCACCAGTGATGTCAAACTGTGTGCATTATTCATCTTCTCATTGCAACCAGTTACTTCACTTTAAACCTTTCTCACATTAGGACATCTTCAACCACAGAGTTGGAGGTTTATTGTACAGTATACAGCCTGCGTTCTCTCAGACGTTCATAGAATGTGATGTTATACCTCAGCTTCTGTATTTAACATCCACCTACGCTCTTCTGTAGATCTACCTCTACCAAGGTTTGTGGGGCTCAACATTGAACCAGAGCTGCACTACTCAACCCTCTCTCAGGTAATGGAGACTCAGGGCCTGCAGTGTGGTTCTGTGCCAGTGTCTGTCCCCTGGACCCTGGCTGACAGGAGTGCCTTCCGTCATCCAGATGGCAATGTGGAGAAAAAGGTGACTCAGCATTCATATGTTTCGAAAGCATTCAAATTAGCCCTGTACCTGTACCTGGACAAGTTACATTGTGCATTTAATACTTAAGTTAGATAATGATTCGAATGTTCAGGGGTTTATTAATGTACATCTGTTAGTAAATATTTTGACAACAATTTGACTGTACACTCTCCATACTGTTTGTTTGTATCACACAGAGGGGTAGGGACCTGTGTGAGCCTAGGAGCTCTGTAGGGGCAGGGGGAGAGATGGGTCACTCACGAACTGATTTGTTTAATGTGTGTAACGTTAACATTTGTTAATGTTAGTGTGCCTTGCTAATGAATATATTACCACAGCCCATCTGATTATACAGTCTTACATCTATTCATAATGTGTCTATCAAGGAACCTTGGTCTCCTGCCCGATCACCTTGCACTTCTCCTCCTCGGTCTCCATCAGCTTTCCACAGCTACGCCATCCAGAGAAATGGCACAGATTCACAAATGGGTAAGGCAATACGGGTGTAACTGTACAGTTGGCACAGCGCACATGCAATATTATGGATACAGACGATAGAGAAGACATTAGAGAAGTGAACTTGGAAAGGAGGACACCTAACAGTACTTATGTTAAGTCCTTTTAAACACTCTCGCTTGCTCATCTGTCCTGTGTTTCTGAAATTCGTATTCATTTAGTTTAAAAGAAAAATGCTTTGAGTGGTCTTAAGACATCGGTTATGTTCATATAATTAACTAACATAAATGTTATTTTAATGTGTCTTTGCTGAGATTGGCGCTAGTGTTTCTTAGATACTGTTACTACTGAAAGTAGACTTCCCATAGGAAAATACTCTACCATAACAGGATCACTAATGCATAGAAATGTTGAATTCAAATTGACAAGCTTGCATACAGTAGGTGACTCCTCTAAACATCAATTCTCCAAACCATGAGCTCTATAATAATTTCTTTGACCTCACATGGTGCTGTCAGGTGTGACACAATGTAGTCTCACACCGTTCAGTCACATTTTCACACCGTTTCTAGCTGTGAGCTGCTTAGTCACGTTGCACCCCACTCCACTGTGTTCTCTTCACCGCCAGCCACCCGGAGCAAATATTCACCAAGGGCAGCACCCCAGCTGGAGCAGCACGCAGCACCCAGCATCTACGGGCCCAAGGCAGGCCTGGAGCACCCTGCCGTTCCTCGGGTGAGAACCTTGTGAATATCCCCACCGTTGTTTGTCTAGGTGATTAACACTTATGCTGCCGTTACTGTTGCTTGTGCCGGGAACCCCATAGAAATGATGCTTTTATGGGTTATAAAATAATGTATTACTTTATGTAATAATGTATATTAGAACTACACTTTTGTTTCTAATATATATTTCATTATTTGTAATAATGATAATAATGATAATATTAATAATGATAATAATAATAATTATAATAATAATATTTATTGTTGTTATTATTACTATTATTATTATTATTATTATTATTATTTAAACTAGCTGTATTTTCTTCATTATGTACATCCTTAGCAGTGGTGGATGTAAAGGAGGATGCGTTTGGCAACAACTAAGACATTCTAAACAACTAACATTCTTTTAAATGTGTGTAAATAGTGTGTTTTCTTTGTGTGCTGTCTTTGTCCTTTTATTTGCTGTGGCTGGCGTCTTGCCCAGGCACCCTCTGTGGAAAAGCTGGATCAGCGTGGTGTGGCAGACTACTCTGAGGATGACCCCTGGAGGATCACAGCGGAACAGCGGGAGTACTACACGGTCCAGTTCAGAACACTGCAGCCTGACCTGGGAGCTCTCATCCTGGGTACTGAGACACTCATTCATTCATTGGTTGGACCTTGGAGCGACGCGTCATGCATTATGCATTGATGCTGACAACACAGGTTGAAATGCAGTTAAACATGCTGTGTTTGCTGTCTGACTATTCAAATACTATTGAATGTGCATCTACTCTTCTCCAGGGGCTGTTGCAAAGAACTTTTTCACGAAATCCAAGCTTCCAATACCAGAGCTTTCCCATATTTGGTAAGTGCTGACTCACAGTGATGATCGTCCGTATTCTGGGGTCACCGAGGTCTCTATCAGCCAAGAACATGCGCATGCTTCAGTGACTCACTGGATTCTCGCTAGGAGACAGGATCTCAACATGATAGTGCACATTAACTCTACAGTATATTCTCTATTAATATAGTTCACTTACATTAGTTTACAAATTATTGACTACGAGTGTTGAAAATATTTCACTTGAAATAGAGGAATGCTTACTTTGCTATATATGAATATTATAGTATTTAGAGTAGAAGGAGTTTTAAAGGCTGCACAGATAATTGTACATTATTGTATATTTAATTTTAGTATGTCATTGTTATATAATTCACTGTTAATAGTAAGTGTAAGTGTAAGTTCTGTCAAATCCTTAAGAATTTTGGAGGTGTCCTTGACAAGTATTTCCTGTGTATCACATGTTTGTTGATTTGTTGTTGTTAAAGGGAACTGAGCGATGTGGATCGAGATGGAGCACTCACTTTCTCAGAGTTCTGCACAGCCTTCCACTTGATTGTGGCGCGCAAGAATGGTTACACTCTCCCAGAAACGCTCCCAGCAACCCTCCAGCCAGGGTTTACAGAGCAGGGGGACATACCTGACACTCCTGAAGTAAGAACACAAACTTATAAAAGAGATAGAGAGAGTTACAGAAATACAACCAATACCTTTCAGAGATGAAAGAAGTGCTTACTTAATGTATAGTTTTGTTGTGGTGGTTACTCTTGCGTTTTCATTAGATGTCTGTTATTGTTTTTTGTAGAGTGTGGAGCCTCTGATTGTGTTTGACGATGCTGAACCCAAACTGAGGCAGCTGGTAAATCGACACCTTGACTGTTTCTAGTTTTTATTAAAATTGCTCTTTGTTTCTCTGAATTTCTGACATATCACAGGTTCTTCAGTCACCCTCATTTACCAAGGAT
>JAODUG010034611.1:0-18243 GCA_027564795.1 Aphredoderus sayanus
GGGGGGTGGGGGTGGGGGGGGGTTATGTCACGTCCCAGTGCCCCCAGCCGCCCCGCCCACCCAGCCCGTCCTGAGTGACAGACTGCAGCCCACACCAGCATAACAGTGTCGGCGCTTAACGGAAAACACCCGCCTGACACTTTGTCAAAAGATACAGCTCTGTAAGCATAGCCTAGCATCTTGGAGAGGGGGGGGAGGGGTGGAGGGAGGGAGGGAGGGAGAGAGAGAGGGAGGGAGGGAGGGAGAGAACGAACAGCAGTTGCCCTGGCTAGAATAGCAAATCCATTACACATGACTAAATCACTAAATGGAGGCTGTGTTAACTCAGTATACAGCCTTCTGTTACAGAAATAATAATAGGTACCATATACTGTTGAGTATACAGCGTGTGAGTGTATACAGTATATACAGTATGAATATAATGTGTGTGTGTGTGTGTGTGTATATATATATATATATATATATATATCTCAGTATACAAGAATACAGTATGTGACGCACACGCAATATTTTTGTTCACTATACTGTACCCTATATATATACAGTATATATATGCAGTATATATATTATATTGCCATTCATTTGGCACTAGTACCTCTAGGTGATTTGGATGACTCATTTATTGTAAGTAGTTTACATATTTTTGTTTGCAGCTCAAAAAACATTTTATGTGGCAGCTATTTAATTCAACAATTTGTTTTTGTATTATATCTGTTTACCAAGGTGCAATGGACCGAGATTGCAAGACTGTATCGGCTGGATGGACAGGTACAGTACAAACCATAGATTGCTCCGTTTTAAATACACACATACACACACACACACACACTCAAAGGAAAAGAATCACAGAAAGAAAAGTCTCTGATTAATAGCTAGCTCTGAGGTTAAAAACCCTCCTGTGTGTGAGCTACTTTGTGCATGTGTGCGTGCGCGTGTGTGTGCGTGTGCCTGTACATTTTTTGCCTTTAGCGCCTTTGTGCGCGTGTGTGCACGTAATTTGCTTGGCTCTTGATAAATTGATAGTGCTTTTCCTTTGTTCTGGCAGAGGGAAAAGGGGAAACAAAATGCTACTAACCGTTTCCAGCAAATAGATTTACCGTTTGACATGAGCAGCATTTGGCGTTCGCGTCGCTATGGGGATGCTGGGCGCTTAGTCACAAGGAAGTCTGATGAAGGGCAGAAGCGGCCAAAACCACACAACTCATAAACTACAGAGAGCCCTGGGGACCCGCTGCACACAGCAGTCCAAAACAAACAGAGGAGAAACCAGTAGCACAGGACAGGACAGTGAGAACATAGCATGCATGTCTGACGAAATAAAGAGTTTAAAGAGATGAGTTGTAGACATTTGGCACATTTGTCAGCTGAACAGCACTTTAAAGGAGAGAAACATAGTCACGCAGACATGAATGCACATGGAGTGTGTCACAATCTTTTCAGCTGTGGTGGAAATATGGGTCTCTAAAGGGCACTAGAGCACAGCCAAGGCGTGTAGCTGTATCTGTAGTAACCGATTGTAAGCTAATACACTACCAAATGTCTCCTTGCGGTCCTCTACCTTACCGTTCTCTGTGCATGCTGAAAAACGAATCGACTACTTCTTTTACCCGGTTGTCCAATCACAGCAAGGGGCGGGACAAATACCATGCATCGGATCTTTTCATAGTTGTATTACTGTAGCTACACATAAGGAAAATGGGATTCACAGAGTTGGACGTTAGTTATTTTTAGGTTTCATGGGGCAAATATATGAAAAATGACTGGCTTAGACAATGCCTGGATTGGATGTTGTTATAGAAAGCAAGTTTTTTAGAGTCCATTCTAAACAATATATACCTGTTAGTCTTTCTTCTTACCCTGTCACTGATGTGTGTGGGTGTGTCTGACGAAATGTGGCATCACGTCAGTATTTACAGTACATTATTACTCATAGACACACACACACACACACACACACACTCAACTGCATACATTTTAGACAATAGCCAATTGTTTGATTGCCAGTAGCCATGATATACATTCCACTGGCATGAAAAAATATAATGTGCTCATTGAATTCCAATTGCATCAATTCCATATTCTCCTCAGAAATTTTGTAGTGTGAAACAGAAAATATATATGAGTAAAGACAATTTATGCAGTCTTGCCCTCCTCTGCTCTCCATATGGGAACTTTCTTGTTATTTACGGACAATTCACCAGCGTTCAAACAACCTATCATGGTCAATTTGCACCACAAGCATACCTATTCTGGTTGTTTGAAACCACAAGTCCCCTGCCTGGTACATCTCCCTCTGTGTGAAACAGTGAGAGTGAGAGATTTGGAGTTATTTCAGTTTTGGATGAATCCGGTTGAGTGTGATAACATTTAATGGGGTGCCTACCTCGCTCTGTGATATACCGTCCCAGCTAAAAGCCCTTTTCTCCCTGCTGATTTAGAGTGAAGTCAGAGCTAGGCTCGGCCAAATTAGCTTCTTTCATTAAAGCTGGAGAAGGCGAGAGATCGGTAGCCACTTGTGAGCCCTCTCCCCAGCTCTTCTCCTCAGCAAAGTCTGCAGATGTTTAGGGGAAGCCAAATCGGGGAGATTATTGAGAGCCTTGATTTCAAATGACTGCGTCGGAGTGGCGTGGCTAAATGGCTACCACAAACAATTTGTAAATAAATCTCCATCTTTGATCTCAGTATAACTTTGGCACCAGGGTACATATTTATCTTCACTTTAAAGCTTAGTGGAAATGCTTAGGCTGTATGGGTGTCTGCAGAAGATAACTTGGCAGAATATAGGCAGCTCCATCTGGTCACAAGATTAATTACACTCGTTGGTTTCACTGGGGCTTGGGTTTACAAATTTACTACTAATGAGTAATACCAGTTATTTTCAATATTAGATTTGGAAGTTAATATAACATACGTAACATATTTGTGTTTCCCGTCATTCTGATGAATTTCTCCCATTTGTCGTTGTCCAGGACTCCGCTAATCGCAGCGGGGGTGATCGGGGGTCTGTTCGTGGTGGTCATCGTGATGCTGGGCGTGGCCATTTCCCTACGACGGAAGAATATCAAGAAGAAGAGAGCTCTCCGTCGCATCCTGGAGACAGAGGTGAGACAGCCACATCTTACTGCCGTGTGTGTGTGTGTGTGCGCCTGTGTTGGGGGAACAGGAGTGTACAGTATGTCTTGATACTGAGGCCAGGCTTTAACACTTATGATGTCCTTAAAAATATCGTATTTGGCCACTCGGCGGCGCCATCTGATTGTGTATAATTTTGTGTGTTTTTGAATTTGCATTAATTTGTGTGTCTGTGTACTTTGTGGCATTGATTTGTGTTGTTTTTTCATGCCTTTTAACCCTCCTGTTGTCTTTGGGTTTCAAACACACACCTTGCTGTGCCAGCAGTGCACATCGTATGTGTGTGTAAGCTGTAGAATTAGGTTTAGCGCCTTCTATCTGCCACAAAGGGCTAGTGATTTGGGTCATTTTGACCCGGAGGACATCACGAGGGTTGAAGAGACTAAAGTCACAGCACCTGTACTGTATGTGTTAATCAGGTGTACTGCTCTGCCATGTGTCACAGGTGAGGGCTCTTTTATGTGGGAGGGGTAAACGACTGTTACAACTAGAGGAAGGGGGTGGAGGAACGTTAGGAGAGGGGGGTTAAGAGCACTTTATGTTTTCAGAAATAGATAGGGGTGGTGGTGTGTGTGTTGTGGGGGGGGGAAGGGGTGTGGGTTGTTGGACAAACCATTAAAAGCCCTTATTCCCAGGCTTGTGCTTTGTTGTTGGGCGCTCTCTACCCTCTTCAGAGCAGTGGAGTGTTGCTGAAGAGACCAGCTGACAGTCAGTGATGACCAGGATTGTAGCCTAATGGGTCATATTACAGCTGCCTCACACATACTCTTTTCTTGATATCCTAATTATTCTAATACAGTGTTAGAATGCATGATATACTGGGTCTGTCCAAAATTGTGAAAATGCCCACATCCCTGTGTGAAGGCAGGAACTTCATTCAGCGGTGTCTGAAATCGAAGCCGGCTGCAGTTCCTTTTGAAGGTGCTGTTGTTTGGTTACATTTGACGGCTGCCTTCATGGAAAAGGCAATCCCATAAGCCCCTTCGGCAAATGCCGAACATAGGGGTGGAGGATAGGGAGGCAGGCAGCTACTTTGTTTTCACAGAAACATTATACTATGTCGTATTATACTGTGTGTATGTATGTGTGTGTGTGTGTGTGTGTGTATATATATATATATATATATATATATATATATATAATGTTTATTGATTTTTAAATCATATTTTATCATTTAAATCTAATAGAACTTTTTATTAACTTCAATGCGTGTGTGTGTGTGTGTGTGTGTCTGCAGACCAGCTGGCTTTCAGCACTACAGTTAGAGTGCTGGAGTGGACAGCTCCACTAATGAACTGCAGCTCCATAGACTTAATATGTTCAGCACCACAGCTAGTGGACAGAGCTTCCCCTCTACACCCGCTATGTCTCTGGCTGTGTGTGTGTGTGTGTGTGTATATATGTGAGTAGTACACCCATGCATGTACTTGCCTTTAGGTGGAAGTGTGTGTTTACATTTTGGAGTGTGTGTGTGTATTTACCTCCGTTCCTCTGTCTTATGGAAGGTTGATTTAGAATTCCAATGAAGAAGAACATTATTGTTTTTTTAATCAGAGGAACGCCCAGAGCAGGCTTGCGGTGGTCAGTGCACGCTATCTCTCTCTCTCTCCCGCACCCCCCACATCCTACCACTGTCTTTCTACCCACCTCCCTCCGAGACACACAAGAATAATAATGCATTGCCAAACCACAGGGGGTCCCAAATCCACCCAACCCGTAATTTGAGAAGCACTGATTTCTGAAATGCTTTCATCTAAAGTGGCAGTCAATACACGTGCAGAATATACTGCTGGGGCTAGTAGAAATGAGGCATCTTGGTCAAGGATACTCCATGGACCTTCTGGCTGGGAGATTGCCTAGAAGGCCTTTAGGCTATACTGCAATTTGATTACCACAACAGTCAGTATGTCAGATAACATTGATCTCACTGACTGCCATAATCAGAGTAGCATCACTTCATAAAGTACTCACCTCTACTGCATATGTGTTGAGGTCCTGGCTGACCCCCTCAGGAACATGCACTTAAGCACTTAAACAGCCAAAATAATTCAGACTTTTTCATTCAGAAAAATGTAATTGGAGTCTTTAGGTGAGTTAAATTATGCTTACCCAGAATGATTCTTCTCGAAGACATTCTATTGCAAGGTACACAGCTACTGTATGGTAATAACAGGAATAATGTTTGATTTAGGCATGCTGATTAGCAAGCATTGACAAAACTGCTGACTAACTGTCAATGCTTGCACGCTCAAACAGACCCGCTAATAATGAAATATTAGCTGGAGCTGCGTTTGCCCTGCTATGGCACGTCTGTGAGAAAAGTTCCATTGTGACCTCTCTCTCCATGAGTGGGTTCTTATTGAACATATAGTTGTATTGGTGTTGATGTTATGTATACCACAATAAATTGGCCCCTGATTGATGGTGTGTTGCTGTGTTTTGGGTGTAGCTGGTGGAGCCTCTCACCCCCAGCGGGACAGCACCTAATCAGGCCCAGCTGCGCATCCTTAAAGAGACAGAGCTCAAGAAAGTCAAGATCCTGGGATCAGGTGCCTTTGGCACTGTTTACAAGGTAACAGACGCTCAATAGAGGAAGGTACATCCACAACCTCATGTAAAAGTGATGGGACACGTGTCCCCACAATGTATACACCACAACAACAAAACTAATAACTAAACAATGCGCAGTGGAATATTAGCTAAAATGAAGTGAAAAATTGGTTGTGTTGTTAAAAGGCTCACTAGCTGTAAGCTACAGGACAAATGCCAAGACAGCCAAAAGTAAACGGGAAGGAGAGGTTAACTAATAACAGACACATTCAATACATTTGCAAGGTTCATGAGATGCAATGGCCTGATAGAGAGGAAAAAAATGTAGACTTCTTAACAAAACTATCTTGATACAATTTTGTATGCAGTATAGCTTGTTAGCATGCTAATACCATGGGAATGTTCACTGTGTGTGTCCACTAACATTGTATATATGTGGGTGTTTTCATCAGGGTATTTGGGTCCCAGAGGGAGAGACGGTGAAGATACCTGTTGCCATAAAGATCCTGAATGATGCCCCCGGGCCAAAGGCCAATGTGGAGTTCATGGATGTGAGTGTAAATGCACACACATTAATACTCGTCATTTGTGTTTTTACCCAGTGGGTAACGTTTCTGTAACTAAAAATATGGCTTTGTACAAAAAAATGTTTAACAGCAAACAAAGGCACTAATGAATCATATTCAAACTTATATTGCCCCCACTTATCTTGTATACAAATTCTGTATGCAACAGTACACGTACATGGAGCTGCAAACACTGGGGAAAAAATTGTCTGCTTATATTAACGTGCACAAAAGCATACTGTACACACACACACACACACGCCTCTTTCCACAGACTCCTAACACAGTGCACATGGGCCCCCATTTATTAAACATGTAGCAGTCAGCTTATTTCAAAAGGAAAAATGAATGTAAGAAAAAGCAGATTATCTTTCCACGATGATGCAATGAAGATGAAATAACCCCCAACAAGTAGAGAGCAACCCAATTGCACTCATGTTTTGCACACAGTTTGACAGTCAAAGAATATTTGGAGTGTTAGAGCTATTTTTATTTCCCGCTTTGATGCGTGTCCTGTGATACAGTATTTTGGTCTATTTGCTTCCATGCACCTTGGTGGGATGTTTGTCATTTGACTGTGTTCGTTGCTTCGGACTGCACCAGAAAGCGGTAACAAGAAAGTATGAGACATCTAACGGAATATCCCATTTTCTTTTCCCATTCATATTTTCAACTCTGAAATGATGTCGTCGTGCAACCGATTTGAATATTTTCAATCTGTTCTTCAACAAGGCCAAAGTATGTTCACTTCCAAATGCGCTGAAAACAATACTTTAACATTTGTTAAATCCTTGACTCTGGCAGCCTTGCATCCAATATGAACGTACTGTAGCCTACTAACTGACTGTTTCATAAAGCCTGCTGTATCTATGGGTAACACCAAGCTAGGCTTGGTATTACCCATTCTCAAATCACCTCAGAACGCAAAATGCAATTAGCTCTTCATTTAAAATATATTTCTATTCCAGATTTAGGATGAAAATACGTCTTCATTTTCATGTTAACTCAATAATTAGTAGGCTACTTCACTTCCTTCCTGGATGCACTAATAGTATGTTTTTTTGAGAATAAATGCACATACACAGAGCTACAATAATAATTAAAAGGTCTCCTAGCTCTTCCTGGACACAGGAAGAGACAGCACCCTGGGGTTAGGTAAGATTTTCCCAGCATGTAACTGTTGTTGTCGGCTACCCTGCTAGCTTAATGAGCTAATATTTCCCTCAGCTTGCTACAGTCGGAGGCCTCCTGGGATTAGCCCAGCGCTTGCTGAAGTGCCAATGACAGCAAATCAGTTCTCTCTCAAAAAGCTGGAGGTGGATTGAGAGATGCAGGGGGAGAGAGGGGGATCTAGTGGCAGACAGAAAAACGTTTGCAGGGAGGGTGTATTCAGATGGAGACAAAGATGAAGACGTCCAGACAGACATTATAAAAGCCAAGGGTAGACAGTCTTTACATATAAGAAGGTCCTCTATTCCTTTATTGGTGTTCCTCTCGAGCTAGCTAGCGTTGCGGCTAGGCAGAGGCTCTGCATGGCACCTCCATTCGAACAGCAGTCAGAAGACAGTGGGCACGTGCATCCTGACAGCTCCCGGGGAGAGCTGGCCTCTGGCGATGCTTGGCCAAGCAGCAAAATGCCACCATTTCATTCCCGCTGGCTGCCGCCCAGCACTAAGACTATTCTCATTATGAGCACTGTCAATGCCCTGTTGGGTTGTAAAGCGAACGCATTTCAGTTTGTTTTTGCTTTGTGTGTGGTTGTGCGTGCGTGCGTGCGTGCGTGCGTGCGTGTGTGTGTGTGTGTGTGTGTAGGTGTACGTGTGTGTGTGCGGGAAGGGGGTGTAATAGTTACCTCCTGTGTAGCATAGTGACATATCAAGACATGCAGATGCTCCAAAATGAATTTCTTAAATGTCTTTGGTGGAGAAGGCCTATTGTAGCTCAAAAACAATATATATACAGTACGGTGTATGTGATTATATTAATATGTTAATGTTAATAATGTAAATAGTACCTACAGTGTACATGCATCTTCCCTAGGACTCATGTTCAGCATAACCATATAAATCTGTTATCAGTCTTCAGATAATGATATGTAAAATGTATTTATACATTAGTGTTAGTAAATACTACAGTTCTGGCATCTGTCTCCATTTGAACGTGTTGAATGTGCATGTGGACCCTTTTCACAGCGGTGTAAACATAGGTGTAGCACATACAGTATAGTATGTGCTACAAAATGGAAGTATCTGTTTCCATTTTGTACAGTACAGACAAAACTACAGAAGCAGCAAATACATTCTCGGTGCTGGTACTCTGACGTACCTAAATGTAGTGGACCTACAGTATAATGAATGTTCTATACAATACCTGCGTTTTTATTTACTACTAGGACACTTGAAAATTGGGCCCATTCAATATCATGCAAGTTGCCTGAATCGCTATTGACCCACAGTTAACCAAAACATTGACATAATAAGAGGGTTCTTACCGTTAATTAAACAGCATTAAACAGCTTGTCAAATGAGCATAAGCTCCACCTAGTGTAAGGATTGTGAACACATTTTGAGATGACATTTAAAAAAGCAAAGAACGATGGCAGACTTGGCTGCGGTACAGTACAGAAAGCCAGGGAGTCAGAATAAACCTGACAAGCCTAAATCTGTATATATACACACACACACACACACACTACAAACACACTACACACAAACATTTCTGTATTAAACCTAAAAGCTAAAGCCACATTTTTGATGAAGCACCATTTTAGACCAAATCACCTGTCATGACTTGCCCAAATAAATCTAAATTAAATGGAGCAGTATTTGAGCAACATCTATTTCTACAAAGGGAACGCAAATAGTTTGGCCAATATCTATGATGCTGAGAGCACTTAAGTTGAGTTTATTGCATGTTTGTCCCTGGAGCTCTTTCTGTAGACTGCTAGCCTGATGGATTACTCAAGAGCAGATGTCCTGCTCTAGCCCTGTCCCCGTCTACCAGGAGCACACTGTTTTAATGCTGAATGAAAACCTTATATATCCAATAAAAGCTTTTAGGAGTTTTCAAAATTAGGAATATAAATGGAAGAGTGTTCTTTTTTTATGATTGCAAATAAGGGTTTTGAATGGCCACCTGGGAGGCATAACGTGCAACGTCTATCAAAAGTTTAAAACAGGAGCAAAAAAAAGAACCATTACCATTTCCATTCCTTCTCAGACTAGAGGATACATGCCTAGTTGTGACAGATGCACGCCACAATCTGGGATTACTAAAAAACTAAGTCACCACAACGCGACAGCATTGAAATGGAGAAGCCCCTGGAAGTGTGTTTTACCATACCCACAGCCTGCCCATAAGTTTCCACTCCTTAAGCAGGGACTGGGTTATTATGCAAGCAGCAGTAATGCATCGCCTGTACAAACCCCTAGCCATGGTGTGTCTCTCGCTACAGTGTCAGATGAGCGAGCTAGCCACACACAGTATAATGTAAATCCACCTGTCATTTGACTATTATCTCCCCACACCATAGGGGGTCAAGACAGGAAGTAGGGTATACTTTTGGATTAAGTTGACACAGGGTGTGTGTGTGTGTGTGTGTGTGTGTGTCTCTGTCTTAGATAGATGTAGGAGTGCATATATTAAAACATGAGGCCTATTTTTGTCTAGAGGTTGTTTTATAATTGGCATGATAAATGAATATATCATCATAAATAAAAATATTATTAGTACGGTGTGTGGCATATTCCTATATTACAGTATATACTGTAGGTATTGCTCATACATGTATAAACACATTGTACATAGGCTGAAAAATCACTTATCACATATTTTTTACATAATATTCTATACAAAACGAAGTATTCTAGACTGCCAAAAACAATGTTGGCCTATTTCCAGGACTTGTAAAGCAATGCATTCTGGCAGATAAGTGGCATACAGAATGTTTCAGACACACCACAGCACAGCAACAAGACCATTCTAACCTCAGTATATTCTGGCTATAAGTATGTCCATTGGCAGCTGAGAAAGCTGTGCATAAAAAATAAAGAATGTCAGCAATTTCAGAAATAACACTTCAAATGCATGTGATTTATTTGTTATTGTGGAATTTTGTTCAGCTGAGCCTATGGCCTCAACTGCTGTAAAGCCCACTGTTGGACTTATTTTCCCATACAGTACACACTCCTGTTAGATCTATTGCCTCCCAATCCCACATGCCTGAGTG
Organism: Aphredoderus sayanus; assembly: GCA_027564795.1. Taxonomy (NCBI): domain Eukaryota; kingdom Metazoa; phylum Chordata; class Actinopteri; order Percopsiformes; family Aphredoderidae; genus Aphredoderus; species Aphredoderus sayanus. The sequence goes on from JAODUG010034611.1 coordinate 10,477, forward strand.
TGTCCATTTTCCTCCAGGAGGCCCTGATCATGGCCAGTATGGAGCATCCCCACCTGGTACGTCTTCTGGGGGTATGCCTGAGCCCCACCATTCAGCTAGTCACCCAGCTCATGCCCCACGGCTGCCTGCTGGACTATGTGCTGGAGCACAAGGACAACATAGGCTCCCAGCTCCTTCTCAACTGGTGTGTCCAGATCGCCAAGGTAAGGAGGATGGGGAGACCATTTTAGATGCTGATGGATACTAGCTTCACGAGACCATCCTGATCTCGCAAACTTTAGTTTGACTGTCGGTGAGATTCAGTCTGGAGGGTTTAAAACCCTTGCACTTCGGTCTGGTCACTGTGGTGTTGACCAATCAGTGTCGTACTGGTTGTTATGACAGCGAAAGCGACTCGAAAACAACAGTTGTGGTTGTTAAAGATGGTAATGTAGATGCTGAAACAGAATGAGTTTTATGTTAACTGAAAGAAGAACAGCAAGGTTTTCGTCGATGGAAAATTTGTTTTCACTCTTCGTTTTCTGAACTTCTGAGAAATATTTGATACTAATATTCTTGAGCTGTCCAATGATCAGTTTATTCTTGCAATGATATCTTATATGTAAGTTTGTGCTGTACCACAGAAGTACAGAAAGAGCTCTGTTGCGAGTGCCACATGTTTTAGTGCTTCTGTGGATTCAGTGAACTCGCATGTGAAAATCTAGTTTGTTGTTTTCTGTTCGATTCCCCACCGCAGCTGCACCATAACCAATTATTTTCTTTCTCCAGCCATCTATTGGCCTGTCGCTCCCTTGTCCTTTTTATCCTGTCTCACACCACTACTCTCAATTTCACTCGTAAACCCCCCACAAGTATCAACTGCACATCCGTCTTGTAAGGATTCCACCTTTAAAGCAGTGTTCTCCCGGACAGCACTCTCGCCTGCCCCTGTAGACGACATCCTCAGTATCGCTCAGGATTACTTTCAATCCACCCACCTCCAGTTTGTTGTGCTCATGTTTTCAACAGCCGTGTGGTTAAACATTGAAGCAAATGTGTGCACCCCATTGCTGACTTTGAAAACAGGTCTAGCTAAGCAGAGGCCAAGCAGTGTAGAATCACACCATATTTGTGTGAGCAAAAAGACAGATAGGTTTACATGATTGGAGGCTTAGGTGTTTTTGTACTAGTATATTTTCAGTGGTTTAATGCCAAATGGAGCATGAAAAGATATACAATACATGATTAAAGACCCCACTGGACATTGCTGCTGGAGCAACATTGAAGGCCATGCAACATATTAAAACCCTGTTGATTCTATTCACCAATAGTTTAGATTTAGTATTAGATTTTTTACAAATTGGATATATAGGCTACAGCAACTTAAATGTGTTTAAATAAGGATGGCTTAGCACACATGCAGAGCAATCGCCTTTCCACATCTAATAACTTAAATATGTCTGTTGCTATCTTTAGCCAACGCATACTGTAGATGGGCACAGCCCACCTTCAGTATCACCATAAATATGAAACTATCCTTTAAGGTTGGGGTATAGACACTGCCATCTTATTACAAAAAGGTTTCTTTGAAAAATATAAATTTTTGATATACATTGTTTTAAATTAAAATATGGCAGCACAAAACTTAAGTTGCAAGGTCCCTTTCTGCTTTTGGATGCACACAAATAAATATGCAGCTGTTGTGAACAACTGTCAGCATGGAGGGATGCACTGTATAATTCATAAACGGTAGACGATACATTATTTACAAGTATCATAGTACACGAAGGCTATCAGGCGTGCATTGTTTAGCTTGCTCAGTAATTAGCTTCTGCTAGTTTGCGATAGACTAGCTATAACCCCTGAGGGCCCATGGTTAATATGTTATAGACTCACATGCACATCTGAATAAACAAGGTCACAAGTTCACCTCATCACATTCTCAGGCACTAAATCGACTTAGGCTATAATGTAGCGCTAGTGCCACGCTAGTTGTTAGCTATTTCTATTAGGGCCTAATTTGCTTCCATGCAATCCTTTTGAGTATCTTTCTGGCACAAAGGGCCATTCGGCCCGTTTAAGACAGACACCTCACAAGGGTGCTGTATCGAGGAGCCGAGCAACAAGGTGAACTCCCCCCCCCCCCCATGACCCTCATCCATATTGATTTTTAATGGACTGGTACTAATGAGCGCATTCATCAGACTCTGCAATCTGACATTGAATGGTGTATTTTTAAAGAAAAGTACTCTACGGTTTCTATACATTTTTATTCAAAGCAAAAGTGGATTTTTCTAAGCAGCTTTAACAGGTGCATGAGTTTGTTCCACATGGTAGAATGTTTAAACAAATTTTATATTATTAGTAGCCTATAACGAGTCAATTATTATTATAAAAGTAATGAAAATAAAGTACCTAGAGTAGGTGCTATTTTTTGTACTCATTATCAGCCTATAACAAAGTTGGCTGCATGTTTACAGTCTCATAGAACTTGTGACTTGAGCTTAAACAGAGCAACACCATTTACCATTTAAATTACCATATGACTGGATCAATGAATTACTCATTATAACTACACTAGTATTATTGACAGTGTATCCTGGACACTCATTGTATCTGTTTTCATTAGTATTGCAATCCAACCTTTAAGAACACTACATTGATCTGTGTAAAGGAACCATAACTCACCTAAATGTTCAAATGGCCTGAACTTAACATACAGTAGCAGTAAAAACGTTATTGTGCCTCTTAGAGTCATTTAACAGGCATGTTAAAGGCAAGTTTCATCACTGTACCATTTGAGAATTACATCTCCCTTCAATTTGTGCAATTTTTCTGCCACATTCGTTGACTTTTGTTGCTCAGACTGTATAGCAAGTAGTTTAAGAAACTTCTACATGGGACACAAGATGACCTTGAGTTTGACTCGGTGTGCAAATGTGAGGTCAATACATCAGTACGAAGAGGGGAGGGGTGATGTATTGACCCAAAATGTGCTGTTTACTCTGTATACACCTAAGTGTTGAAATGATCCTGTAGCCCTCGAAACAGCGTCTTGTGACTCCTTGACAATCCCTGCAGTAAATAACCTAAATAATAAATAGTAGGGCTGACAGGCCACATTGTTACACCCAGCCTGGTTGTGTGCGTGTGTGTCCATTGCTGTGTGAGAGGTGAGGGCTGCTATGCATCACAGGGTCTTTTCTCGGTGTACTCGCCTGGGGCAACTCATTACATCCACCTCAGGGATCTCAGTGTCTGCTCCATTCACTCCATTTCCATTCCATATCTCTCTCTCTCTCTCTCTCTCTCTCTCTCTCTGAGTTTGGTACAGTATATGCAACTGTCTTTGTATGACTTCTGTCGGCCTCATTTCAGTTCTCCATAAGCACTATGCACAGTATAAACAGTATGTAGATTAGCGTGGACACATATTTACATATTCACTTCCTGGCTGGCATGAGAATTGCACCAGCACTGCTGATGAATATGAGCCCAGTTGGAATTCAACTGAAAAGGGATATGATTGTGCCATCTAACATAACTGTCTGTCTGTCTTTGATAAGAACCGATCCCATGTATTCTTGCTCAACCCTCTCTTCCTCTGTCTTTCCAAATACTCTCCCCGCCCTACTGCAATCCATGGATAACAGTCTATCGCTCCATTATGGCCTGACTGACCTTATTTGCTGTGGTCTTTCACGGGTGCATAAATAAATGCATGATGCAATTTCAGCCACCGCAACAGCCATGCAGGCCAGCTTGTATGCTAATTTGATATCTGTCTGTATTTCTATCTGTTTATTTATCTGTCTGGCTAGACAGTTTAACAGTTCATTCACTTGAACCAGTTACAAATCAACAACTCAAGCCGTCGAGCCAACGGCGGGTTGGTTTGCGGTTTCCATGAGTGGGGCAATGTGTCACAGTGCTCTGTGTGTACTCAGCTTGGCTCCCAGAATGCCTTTTAAATGCGGAAGCGCGGCGCCAAAGACAGCAGACAAATAGTCACTGCAATATGTACAAAAAAGCTATTAGAATAGCGCTGCCTCATATTTGCCATGCTGTCAGTCACACACACAGACTTGCACGCGCACACACACACACACACACACACGCAGACAGACCTATGCACACACGTCCCTGTGTGTGTTATTGTGTGTCTCTGACACTCAACGCGTGCACGCACACACACACACACAAACACGTGCACACACATGCACAGACATGAGGTTGTGGTGCAGTATTAAGGTTGTCTGGGGGGAACAGAGATGGATGAGGCCAAGTGAAAACGGCATAGGGGGGTGGATGGATGACTGCAGGCACCCCACACAATGGATGAGGCTGACGGCTCACAGAGACAGGCTTAGACTAATGACTGACTGGCAGACGAAGACACACACACACACACACACACTGCAAAGCATACACATTGAACGTGCAGACACATCTAGAAAACGTATGCAGACACAAACCCATGTAGACACCAAAATATACTGAGATGCTCACACAGGCATACGCACCAACATGTACACTTGCAGACACAAACATTTGAACACACATGCACAAATCTTACACGCACACACGCATACACATACATTATACACACACACACACACACAGATGCTGACTCAAACATATTAGCTCGCACACAAATAAATAACACGAATACATACAAGTTAGAAGAAGAAGTGCACACTGGCAAACCAAGCCTCTGACAGCATGCATGATAACATACTGTCCAGTACACTGGAAAAATCACTCCTACACGCTCATGACTCAGTATGACGCACACAAGAGAGCACGCTCTTAAACTTGCAAATTGCTCGGCCTGCAAATTAATGCAAGCCATTGATCATTTCGTAGAATTTTCCGTATGTTCTCTTGCCCTCTCGCTCTTTCAATGTAATCTCCTTCGTGTTGTCTGTGCCTCAAAATAAACACTACCCCCACCCTCCGTAAATAGAAACACAACCATTCATCTACAGATACGGTACTAACACAAACACACACAATCACAAATCACAAACATTGGTTATTTATTATTTACCTTTATTCACTATTGCTACTGAATATCTTTAAATGTAATAATCCTAATTTAGGTTATGCCCCCTCCCCTTTCCTAGAAACCTTCCATCTCGTAGTTAATGCATACTGCATTGCATTCCTCCAAAGTCACTGTTCTGTGTCTCACAAACTGTGGGTACTCTATAATGTTCAGCTCTGAAGGCAGGACAAAAACTGACAGTGTGATAAATAAGCTCCTCCCAACAAAATGGCACAAGGTCACTCACCATTTTCATACCACATTTTTCAGGAAAGGAGGCCGGGGCAGAAGCAGGAAAAGCAGTCCAAATAAATACGAGCAAGGCGCTGTTAAGCTTTTTAACAATGACGGTCTGTCCACATCCCAGTTTGATGTAATTAGCCGTAAAACTATTTATGAGCTTTCAGTGATTGTGTAGACCTTTTTGTGTGTGGGGTCAAGTCAGCCATATTGTCATGTGCTTGCTCTGCCATCTGTTATTTAATGCTAGGATGGCTTTGCAAGGCAGGTCTGCCTACCTGAGTCCAAAATCTCGTCTACTGTTGGTTATGTGTACTCACATTAACTGTGAACCTTTTGTTGTTTTCTAATAGTTTTTTTCTCTAGAAACCACTATGGGCTAAAGGCACTGAAAGAGTGCCTGTAGATGTGTCTGTTACATATTATTTTATGATGCTATGTTTTAAGTTGTACCGTATATGCTGTATATATAGCTCCATGTTGAGGACTATGGCGATTTTGATTGATGGTTGAACACATTTCTGTGCAAACATGCAATTATCTAATCTAATCTAGCTATTCTAATCTATTCTGCCTCTGTGTTGTTTTTCTTTCTGTAAAATTAAGTAGGCTTTGTACTTTTGGACTAGTGGTTGACATGACAGCATTAGGGAGAGCATTGGAAATGAACAGGATGGAAAATCACAGTAAACAAAATACTGCATAATACCATTTAAGGTGGTGTACTTTTGACCTTGTGGTGTACTTTTGACTGCATGTTTTCGGCCATGCCAAGCTCTTCACGTCAGTAACATAATGACTTTCAAAGGAGAAACACATAGGGAATGTGTAATAGAATACATCTAATCTACTTCACACTATGTAAGCATACAAATGTCTCATATAGTCCAGACTGAATAGAATACAGCAGTGTTGTTGTCCCTAGCCTGTCTGTGCTGCTGTGCGTGTAGACACGGACGAATGCATTCATATCAAAACTGATCTGAGGAGCTAAACAATATTTCCCGCGGCTCGTTCCAGAAACCTCCCGGGTTTCAGTTGCATCACTGTCGACACTCAAGGTTGTTGAGTTGCCTCCCCAGGGCAGCCTCATACCTCCCAAAAAGTGGAAGGGTGAAAACCCTGCATTTTGTCTTTTCTCTTTTTTTTTCTTCTTTTTTTTTTTTTTTTTGCACAGGCATTTAGCATTGTGAGGCTGTTATCACTATGCAAGCAGGATGCTAGCAATCACAGTACACACACACACACACACACTCACATGCTGTGAAGTAAATGCTGAGCTGGGCCACTAGAGCCTCACACCAGATGACGTATACACGCGCGCGCACACACACAAGCGCGCACACTACACACGCGCACACACACAAGCACTCGTTCATTGATATACTCGCACACGTACACACAGGCATGCACACATGGCTCTACAGCACACATAAATGTATGGCTGGCCTCTGCTTGTTCACTTGCGCACACATGCACACATCTCCTGCGAGAGTTAAGACAGATATGTATAATTTACTAGGACCAGAGGAGACAAGGCAAACTCAGAATGAGTAAATATTGTCGAGAGAGAGAGAGCGTGAGAGAGAGACAGAAAAACAGGCTGACTAGTATAGAGACCAGTATAGCAGGGTAAAAGGTGGACAAAAGTTATTTCTTGTTTTAACATTTGTTTTGATGGTAAAATCAAAGTAAACTTTTTAAGACAGATGGTTTGTAGGGAAGCTGAACATACTGTACACACAATGAACACCTGTGTTCACACATGCATTTTTTTGGAAGACGTTTAGTGCACGTAAAAATGTATAAACAACCCTATGTGTAAAGTAAGGTATTGCGTTAACTTAGTGTTTGTTTTGAACATTGACCCACGTTCCCGTGTGTTAACAAATCTGATCCCTGCCATTCCCCCCTCTCTCTCTCTCTCTCTCTCTCTCTCTCTCTCTCTACCACACACACACACACACACACACACACAGTCACACACTTGGTTCAACCACCACGCCACGTTTCCGAGCTGCCTACTTGTCCCGCAGATCAATCATAGATCACGGCTAATGTCTCATCATTACAATGCCCCTGCAAACGCCCGAGTTATCAGCGCACTAATTACGACCACAGTCATTATTATCATTCCTACATTACAGTTCATTACTCGGAACCCTTAAGTGTGTGTGTGTGTGTGGGGCGTAACGCTCTAAGTGGGAATGTTATACCATTTATCTGCTGGCGCGAGATGTTTGGCATCTCATGCGCTCTTTTCTCTCCCCTGATTGAAGCCATCTTGAGTGCTGACAAGGCTTCACAACAGCCGCCGCCTGGCCCAGCCAATTGAGCAGTAAACTGGCGAGCTCGCATGCCAATTAGCAGTGAATATGTCTGAGAAGGGGAGAGGCATGTGGGAGTAAATAGCCAGTCACTCGTGACTGACAGTAGCGTAGTGAAGATCCCCCTAGATGAGTGGATTCACACTTTTCTGCGTGCTGTGGGGGGGGGGGGGG
>JAODUG010034622.1:0-18242 GCA_027564795.1 Aphredoderus sayanus
TTTATATATATATATATATATATATATATATATATATATATATATATATACACACACATTGCATAACTCTAGCAGGCGATGTTCTGTTTAAACAAAGCAACATCAATCCAACTTGTGGTAGAGACTGCACTACGAGAGCAACTAAGAATATTTGCCTGGTGAAGTTGACTGCTGTCAAAATATGTGCACCACAATGTTAGAGTTGAATGCACCCTGCCATTCAGTTTACGCTGAGAACAAACAATTGCATTGCAGCTGATAACCATTTTAAAAAGCAACACACACACATACACACACACACACACACACACACACACGCCGGTATACCTTCCACAGAGATGTGTGCGGTGTGGTAATCCTTTCCTTTAGAGTTGATGGCCTCACATTGGTAGTTCCCTGCGTCCTCAAACTGCACGTTGTACAGGTGGAGGTGTGCACCTTCCATGCTCACCTCGTGATTGTCCGGGAGCTCTCCATTCAACTTCTTCCACTTGAGCTCAGGTATGGGGCTGGAGGGGAAGTGTGGGGTTTAACAAAGGGTTTCATAAGTATTTAAAAATTACGTTTTTAAATAATGGAGTGTATATCCTGTATGTACTGTATACACTCCATTAAGAAGATTTCAGCCCATAGTGCATCACTTACACACTAATCTCAACTAATTATTTCTCCCTGTATTGTTCATGTGTTCACAGTATCATTATGATATTATGTATTCACAGTATCTCTACAAACACAACAGGTTTGGAAACAGCTTCATTTACAGCCAAGCTGTGGTGCTTCCCTTTGTCTATGCATATTTATAAGTGCTGCTGGATATTAATATTCAGCTGCACTTACTTCCCCAATGCAAAGCATTCCAAGGTGATGTTCTGGCCCACCAGAACAGTGGTGTCTGGGAATTTGACTTTGATGTCAGCAGGGAATTTCTTGATGGGACCTACAGTGGGCAATAGCACACATCACGTGAGGTCAGCAACCTGCTCTAAATACCTGCCAAATGCAGACTGCAAGCAAACAGCCTTGATTTGTAACATGCAATGTGTAATACAAGTCATACAGGATTGGATTATACAGTACAGTAACATCAAATATATAGGCTACTGAACAAACATGTAATTTTGTTTATGTTGTTTATGAGTTGAAGTCCCATTGGGTTGTAATATATAGAGTTCTATGGTTGCACCATTAGAGCCACCTTAAAGATGGCACAACTCAACTTAGAATCACATGAGTCGCTGAACCAATATGCAAACACTTTTTTTCAAAACTCTTTCTGTGTCTATCTAATAATAGGTATTGGGTTTGGCCTTTCATTCAAATGGAAAGTGTATACTAAATACACTCACTAAAGACAGAGTTTTAGCAAAACTTCTTCCAGGGTGAATATGACGAGTGTTCGCAATTATATCCTTTGTTATATACAGCATTTTTCTTCACAAGCTTGAAAGCATGCAATTGCGTTTTCATGTGGATGAAAATGTTTTCATCAACAGTGCAGTATGGACAGGATTAAACAAATTTAACAAAAACAGGAAAATGCACATTTATAAATGTATCCATGTATGTGGGGACTAGGCAATCCTCAACAATTAAATTAAAAAGACACTAAAACATGCAGTTTTATCACACATTTATAACACAATGCCACAACCTTTGATGTTGAATGCAGGAATGTCCACCAGAATGTCATTTTTCAAACAAAAGTGTCAATACGTTTTTACTTAGAAGTACTTTTTCATTTCTGACTGCTATAGGGCAGAAATACAGTAGGAAACTTGTGATAAAGACAAGCCATTTACCTGACATCATATTTTCCAGTTTGCCTCGAGTCAACTACCATTTCAACGGCATTTGAATTAGGGAAAGCTAATCCTAGTAGCCGACATATTGGCAAGTGCCACAGTCTGGCGTTGGACAATACAAAATACAAAACATTAAATAACATGAAGTACTGTAACTGACAGTCACAGAGGGTTGCACAATTAGGACATAGTGGGACACCATGATGCCAAGGACACCTAAAGCAGCTGGTGGTAAGAAGATTTGGGGAAAAAGTGATTTCCGATTTAAGGGATTCATAATGTCTTGTGTGGTATAATGCATATGATGCTGTTTCTCGCTAGAGGCAGAAGTATAACGCAATGGCAAAAGCACAAATGCATAACAGGACAGCGACAACACATACAATACACACACACACACACACACACACACCATGAAATAGAGGCCACATCACACCCTGAGGACATATTTTCTGCCTCATAAAATAGGCAGTAGTCATAATACATGTGTGCATGATAGTTTACCTCTGTCATGCCATCAAAATAAAATCACTGCTCTCACATTTCAAAATGTAAAAACACAACTTTTATTTTACAGCCAAACCATCATACTTTGTACATACTGTATAATGTAGGCCTACTTCCATAGCAAATTCAAATTCCCCTACACTTGACTTGAAGACTAACCTAGGTGTTGCATGAATGCATAGCAAATAAGCTAATAATAACAAGGGCAATTCAGTGTACACACAATAGACCATTTTTACAGTGACCCAGAAGTGCTGCCAATGAAGGGTGTACTATTCCTGTCCTCTCTAAATTACCTGTTGTAGTTCCTGCCCACACAGGAATTTTGAGTTCATGTGACATTGTTCTCAGGTGTGGGCATGTGCACATACTGCTTCTATACTTATAGTAGAACATATATCATTTTTGCATTCTAGCTAACTAAATTATATAAATGTCTATGATATATTTATATAAGTATTATCATTATTATTATACGTATTTAAATAAACTATATAAAACTTCAAACACAGGTAAAATTGCAAATTAAGATTTTCAGTGTTTACAGGCTAGACAGGAAGACAGTTTACAACTCATTGGTAGCACTTCTGGGTCACTGAAAAAAAGTGCAATGGAAGAATGCATAGGAAAGATGGGGCTTGAAGAGGAAGGGAAGTACTTACGCTCGGGAAGCGGCACGAGAGGGATGAACTTGGAGAAGACACTTTTAGAAATGGAGGGACTGGAAACAAAGCAGGAGTAGTTGCCACTGTCCGACCGGTCCACCTTGGCCAAATAAAGGTTGCCTGTTGCCTGGGACACAAAGCGCCTTTTGTCCGGTAAGATGAAGATGGGGAACTCGTTCAGCATCCATCGGAATGACAGCTTGGCTGCACGAGAAGACAAATTATAGCACTCAAACTGTCAATCAGGGCTATGGAGACAGCTTGGGAGAATACCAAGGGTATTGGCTCGGTCTGAATAATCTGAATACACGCGTAGAAGTATAAAAATAGCACAGCACAGCAGTCCTTTGTTTGGAATTGAGAGGAATAAGCATTCATTGACCTTTTGAATGATATCTAATATTACACTTGAGAGGGTTACTATGGCAAAATGTAAACAGATAGACTTGCCGAGTTGGTTTAAAGAGCCAAAGCAGTGAAACGTTGCCATGGTTTCGGATTAGTTATGCATGCATAAATTGCACATTCATGAATATGAATGAATGAATGAGTTTTTCTTCTGAATTAAAACGTTTATAATAATTGGTAAAATTTGCCAAAATACACTTGCATACAGGCTCACAAACTAGACACACACATAGAGTACATGCATTGAAAAGGTACAGTAACACATTTAGGAACAGGGCAGTAGAGGATGAGAAAAGCCCTCACACACACACACACACACACACACACACACACACACGCACGCACGCACGCACACATGAAACAAACCACAGTAATTTAGACACCAGGCTAAACAGAAAAACGGCAATTAATTCCTAGGAATAATGTTACTGCGTTTGATCTTGGTGAATTCCACAATCATTAAAGGTATAGTCAGTCATTCTGGGGAAATACTAACAAACGCACTTCTCACTGGCACCTCGCAGGCATTACTTCTTTATCATTTCCATCTTGTTGTGATTGCGGTAGCCAACTGCCGTTACATTAAGCGAGACGAAGGAGAAGTTGATGCCGGTGGATGTGAGATTATAATGAGAGCTCGATGCCTGCTTGAATCCCCGTTTCCCCCCGCTTTCATATTTGATGGCCCATCTGTATGTAGCCCAGCTCCACAGGCACACCAGCTGTATTGCCCGACGTCCTTTATCAAAGTGCTTTTGAAGCGGCCGCGCCTATAGCGACGCGTGTCTCTGTGTGATCGGGGCCATTGGAGTTCTCCCTCAGAAGCTCCGCCCCAGTACATTGGACAGTGGCTGGGATAGTGTTGCTGTAGCAACACCAGATGTTTCCAGCACGCCCACAGAACGGTCAGCCAGCAGGCCGTGAAAAGGGCATTGGCGTAGCTTACAGTCGACTATACCTTTAAACGGCCCACGTCAAAAGCCTGCCGATTATCCAGAGTTGAGTGATGCCTTGGCAGGACATACCTGGGTAGTGGTACGGAGGTGCGCACAGCAGCACAGCCCCCAGACCCTCCTTCACACGCACCGCCTCCCTCTCCTCCGAGGAGAAAAAGTCCAGGTCTGGGAGCAGAGACAGTGGAACACACCAGTGGTGAGTCAGCTTAGAAAGAGACACACACACACACGCGCACACACACTTCCAGTCGGCCCCACTAGAAGCGTCAAGCATCTCTCAACCTCTCCATATAAGCGCTAGCATACAGTCAGAGCACACGCAATATGTGGTCTCCTTGCTAATAAGCCGGGGGTAGGAGGGGCCCCACTCACATCCAAACTGGAGCGAGGCCTCCCGGCTGATGATGGTGCCGAGGCGGTTGGAGGCCACGCAGGAGTACTTCCCCACGTGCTTGCTCCTCTTGGGGCTGCTGATCACCAGGTTGCCCCCCACCAAACTGTAGTGCTCGTCCTCCTCCAGGTCGGAGCTGTTCAGCCTCCACCTGCAACACGACGGTTTCGTTTTAACACTGCATGAAAGTATACATGGCTGTAGGGGAGGGGTAGAGAGGCGTGCCAACCACCATGTTTACATTGTTGTGTTAACCACAAGGACAATGTTGGACACAAATCCAGGAATGTGCCATTAACTGACAGATTATCCGAGCATGAATGTAACACCATTAATTAAGTCTGTAAGGTACTTAATCAATTGTAAGAGCTAAAAGAAATGTACACACACATGATGTGTGATTGTAAAAATGTGCGAGCTAGGCAAGCAATAGCAGGCCTGGTCCTAAGTAATTCTGATTTAAATCTGGGCTCTCTTGACACTGAAAAAGATTAGATGATGCTCAGCCATATGATTTTCCCACATTTACATCTAAATGGAAATAGATCATAGGTTTATTGGCATGTTGTGGGCATAAGCATCTAAGCATATCTTCTAGATTCTAGATGCTAAACAATATCTGAGATGCTAAGATATTGTTATCTTGGGGATTGAACATATATTTGCTATGCATTTTAATGAGCTACTGTATATAATCAGATGTGCAGGCTCTTATGAGAAAATCTAGGTCCTGGTCTAAAATACAGAGGGCTAAGAAATATGGAAATACTATCACGATAACAATAGGAAACGTTCTATGTTTTGTATATTATGATTTTTTGTGCATTCAAAAACATATAGTAGACTCTAATTCTGGTTCACTATGAGGTAACATTGCTTTTGTATTTTGAAACCTGGTCCAAAACAAACTCCCTGTTCATCTTTGTTTTTTTTGTATATGTTATAATAATATATCAGAATATAGATTACACTGAATAACCATTGAAAGATAATCACCAATATATACAGTAGGTTCTGGTTTTTTACTTTGCATGGAATGGAACATCTTCAGCCATATGACAGATCTACACACACCTTGGTGGTGCATGAAGGTCAATTGTGATGTGCAATAGACCATGCAATGAATCCAAATGGAGAGGCCAGTGACACACATGCACAGACACAACGTGGGATGTAATGAGTCTGGGGGCGTGGGAACATATGTTACTGGTATGTAGCAGGTGGGTTGGCTCTAGCCCGGCAGTTCATGGTGATTTTAGCTTCAGGCGACTCCTCGGGGTAGATGCTATCCACCGGCTGCTCCTCAAACACGGGCCCGAACACTGTAGTGTCACCTGCCGACCAACCAACAAGCCAGAGTGGGTAAATAACCGACAGCAAATAAGACAGGACAATAACAAGGCAACGGCCTCTGTCTGTCAGTTCTGGGTCACGTCCATCACAAACATGACAGTTCAGATGTAGACCTGCTGTAGCATGGGAGGAAAGAAAAACCTCTCAGAGAGAATGCCTTAGAAGGGTTTAGAAAGGCTTACAGTTTCCTGCTCAGCATTCATCCCAATACACACGCACACACACACACACACACACACTTCGCTTCCGTTCCAAATAAATACTGGATTAATCTGTAACTAATCAATCATTCCATGCAAACTCTTTCTTGGGGCATCGATTAAATAAGCTCCTGCTCCTTTCCACACCCAGGCCACAAAACAAAGCTAAATTACAACAGGGACGTGATCCGCTCAGACACGTCAATGAAAACAGCGTCAGAAGGAGAAAACAAACCCTGAATCAGAAATGCTAACTTTGCTTAGCCAATTCAGAATCTCCTTCAAACAGCCACACATCCTTTTTCAACAGTCTCGCTCTTCTGTGGTGCTAAATCCAAAGGGAGGATTCTCTATGATGCAAATGACTTGATCCATTTGATTTGCCTTTTACATCATCAGCGCTCACATACAATTAGCCCCAATTACTAGTTAAAAACAGACACACATCACAAATGCTTCCATGAATAAGACATAAAAAACAATTGCAGGCTATGAATAAGCAATGAGACAAGCTGTTCCCAAACACTGATTATTCTCTCAGATCGCGAGTGTGTGTCTATGTAGGTGTGTCAGTGACTGCAGCAATACAAATGTACCATGTCCCTGGGTATGTTTCTGTGCATGCATTTAAGGATTGTTTTGCGTATAAATCTGTGAGAGACTTTGTGTGAGTGTGTGTGCTTCTCGTGGCTTTAACGGAGCACCTGATGCCTCAGAAAAAGATAGGAAGAAATAAAGGCATGAGAGAGCATTATCCCACTTCCATTCTCTCATGTCTTAGCTATTCCTCCAATGAGAGAAAGGTGTGTATTGACTAGAATAGATACCTGAAATGTCAAACTGACATGTCTGTCCTCTTGGCGAAACCTGAACAAGATATTTTCACCATCTTACCTGCTGATGAAAATGGCACACAGTACACGCCACTGAAAGAGCAATGCATACATAGGTCGATGTTTGAGGACCAAGTAGATATGTACTGTATCTCATGTAATCCATCGCACTCCCATGACTTTCCACAACAAGCAAAAAAAAACATTGTCTATGATCTGCTGAGACTATTTTGTGAATCTAAAATTCCAGATAAATGTTATCCTGCCCACAAATTGTAGTAAATTCACTTTCTGGGAAAAGTCAAATTCAGCAATATTACAGAAATCCAACCCACATACTGTACACTCCTTTAGCAGTGACTCACTGCCTAATCAAATCAAATAGTTTAATACACTCAGAGATCTATTACTGTTTTTGTTTCACAACCATGTTTTTGATACATCCCTATCCGAAGAGATACGGGAGATGTCACATGACAGGATGTTGATGTGCTCAGTCACTGCTGCAGTCACTGAAGTGTGAGATGGCACAAATCCCCTGACCTCCAGTTACTGCTGCTTGAGAGGAGATTAAACATAAACTTGGCAAGTGGGGCATGGAGAGTCTGGTAGGGGCCAGGTTAAGTGAAGAATTGTGTTCTAGGGGTGGGAGAGGGCAAAATAATGAAAGAGAGAGAGGAAATATCCAAGGGTATAAATTAAAGAAGAAAAAGACAGCTGTCCTGTGTGCCACATGTGCCATAAATTCCTCTAGTGGCCAGCAGATGGCAGTCTCCAAAATATAGCAAATCTGTCTCCGTATGAATAGAAGTAAGGGAGACACCCTACTTCTTCGCGCAATACAAATACATGTATATGTAGAGGGTTTAAAGCAACTGACATTTTGAAGTAGTCGTGCTGAACACCTGGCCTAAACATCTATGGGACAATCTACCCTGGGAACACAACACAGGACATAATGAATGTGAATCTCATATTTTGCTTATGACTTTGTGCCCCAATAAATAAACTGGGCTTTAAATGAAAATAGCATATGGTTCCTTCGCCGTGAGACCCAGAGAGAAAGATCCGCTGGCGGCGGTTGTAATGTGGGATGTGACAGATGGTCAGAGAGGACTGTTGAACCAAGCCACACAAGAGCTATGGCTCAGAGACACACAAAGACCTTTCACTTTACCTCCTTCCTGCCCCCTTTAATTCACTCTATGAAAATATGCTTTTACTCTCAACCTGATTCCCGGATGCTTCTCTCTGTCTGTCCTCTGTTCTTGTCATTACATATGCAGTACAGTACATTTGAGGATATCTTCATTGACAACTCCCCTCTCCACCTTGTTCCACACACGCTTTGATTTAGCTTTTCGTTTATTACCTCCAGCATTGTTGGTCACGGCAGTCAGGTTGTGTCCAAACAGCTGTATGCTACACACCTCTGTAATCTGTCAGTCCCCCAATTCTCTCCTCTGCATCTGTTAATATAGTTTACTCTATTCTCAGCCTAAAGTGTGATTTTTAGCACAGCTTCATATTGAATGCCCTGTGTGCTTCGAACAGCAAGTCATGATTCACACAGCAGTCAATAGACAGACAGCCCCCTGCGTGCAATCACAAAAACACACGCGTGCGCACGCGCACGCACACACACGCGCACACACATAGTAATAAAGACCTTTTTTCTGACATCCAAACAAAGAGAGAAAAAAAGACACACAGTCCCCACACATACACACATCTAATCAGTGGCCTTGTCTGTCCAGAACAATTTGTCAAACAACTCCTCCTATTCAACTACAATGTTGCTCAGTGGTTTATTATATTTTAGGATATCATAGCAGGCTATTCTGGTACTCTTGGCACCCACTTCTAATTAAACATCAATTATTCACAAAGGTACATGTCAGCTCACATCTTGCAATTCTGTTAGACAATCTGTACGATTAGTGCCACATAATACTGGATATTGTATGGCAGGGAACAATTCACATTTTTATCATTATAGTTATCTATATAATAATTGTAATGGTGCGTCTTGTGCCAAATGCTATAAATAGACATTTAATTATGTGAAATCCCAGCACATGTGTGTCATACAGCTGTGTATTTAGGCTGTTGCCTTGCTGACATGTTTGTTTACATGCACAAATTGGGAGGTGTCCAAGTGGGACAGATAACATATTTATCCTGGAGGCTCCAACCAGCGTCATGTTGGGATAATCACCCAGAAGCCTTTGAGTCCTCCCAAACTGGTGGCTGCTTTTCAGATTTAAGCCAAGAATATCTGGCACCTTTCAGTTTGGATGGATATTTTGGATTTACTAACTTTACTAACATAATACTTTATTTATTTACAGTCTTATTTTGATTATGAATACAAAATATATCTATATTATGTTGCTATATAGCCCAAAAATGTATTTAGCATTTTGTTTAGCAGGGTCAAGAGACCTTTTTCACACGTATTATATTCAAGTAAAACACGAAACAAGAGATATGACTTAATTGAATCTGGAAAAGAGAGAGAGAGGGGTACTGTACAGAAGCACAACAACAACAGTGTACAGTAAGTAAGACAAGCTTCCCTTATTTGGTTTTGTAATGAATATATCTCATTCCCTCCTCGAATGGTGTGATAGTGTGATGATTTATATGCAGGCAGTATAGCCTAAAACCTCCATCCATTTCCTGTATCATGTCTATTTAATTTTCTACTCACCTGTGATGGTGTCAATCAGTCACATAACCCAGTGATGTGAGTAGAATAGTATATAAAGAAATAGCCATGCACTAACATTTACTCAAACACACACTGAATCCCATGCGGTTCCATACAACATACTGTAATTGTGTCAGTAAATATGCCTGAGGTGATTATTAATTATATTTGCTGGGATGAATGCATATATCCATAAAGGGTAATGCAGGAGTAACAACGGCAGCCCAAAAGATGACCTGAGGACAGACATTTATTTAGGCCTGTGCTATTAGAACCCACGGGAGAGAAGATAGCAGGCCATCAGGGCCAGCTTGTTAACATGACACACACACACTACTGTATCCTCAGCACCCCAGGGGCAACTGTGGAAGGTGGTGAGCCGATGAAGGATGGAGAAATAGTTAGAGCTAAAATGGAAACCTCTGATGACTTGACACACCAGTCTCTATATTTGAATTTGTCAGGTTACTTTCACAAAACATTGAGCAAAGCAGGACTTAAAATCACACACATCTAAATTAGAGAGTTCGACAGGGGCTAACAGTCCAGGCCTGTGGTTGTTGAAAGAGTATAATATAGAATCACTCTCAGGGAAAATGCGAAAATTAAAAGCGGGCAGTCAACTCCATCTCACTGACACTCAAATGACTGTTATTGTATGCATATTTCATGCAGGACTTGGTGAGATAAAGCTCTAAATGGCACTTTTACTGAATTCTGTCACTTGATATGCAGAGGGCAACTGGTTAAATCACCGGTACTCTACATGCAAAGTGTGGTATATCCTAGTAAAAAAATGGATGTCTGCACACACAAATTGGACTGAACATAAAATGTTTCTTACCTCCATAGAAGTCAGGTACTTCCCCATACATGGATACATCTGGAACAAGATATACATTAGAAGCAGCAATAAATACATGTATTTCACGTTTTGGTTCAAGTTTGTATATTACGCACATGTACATACAGTAAAGGCTTCATTAAATGGTTAAAGATTACAATGTAATGATGTGTGTGTGTGTGTGTGTGTTTGAATGTCCAGCTGTATTTACATGCAAGAGAAGGAATATTTCAAGCTTCATGTCTATTTATGTTGTAGCCTGGTATTGAGCCATGATGACTCATTCCCGTTCCCATGTAAATATTTTAGTTGTGTCATCACCAAGTCTGTTTGAGGTAGATAGGGTGTGAAACCAAGAACCATCCCACCCAGACGCACTCTTTCTTCTCGGGGGCTTGGCTAAAATAAAATGTGAACTGAGAGAGAGGATAGCCTGGGGCTACAGCAGCACAGAAGAGGTTGTGTCTTTTTTAGACAGGCTATTTTCAGCCCTGCTGTTTTCTATCTGTTTTGAGGGCCTCGCAGCACGACTGGCTGCTCTGCAGCATCACAAACACCTGCTGGGAGTTTATGAGTTACACAGAAGGAGACAGGCAATCATCCTGTGGGACTTTATACAATTCTGAATACACATGCAGTATTGTTTGTTTGCTTTACTAGATAGCACGGAGTGGGAAATTAAAGTGGATCCTGGAGAATGCCAAAAGCTCAGATTGGTAATTTGTTTTAAAACATAACAGTTCAGTGTGCTGAACACATGTGCTAATATGGGTGCTTACGGTATACTTCAAACACATTCTGCTTGCAGCCCTCTTTGGTGGACCAATTATTGCTGTTTAACTTAAGCTACACTTGTATGATGCTAAAGTAATTCTTCCACAAATGTTGCATGAGACACAGAAAGCCTTTCATTAATCCAGAGTAGGCTGAATAATTATTTTACTACTTCGAATCAGTAATAAGTAGCAGCAAAATTGACATTTATTTATACATATGAATACGTATAGAGATTATGTCTTCTCATATGTCTAATACAGGCAGTTAAAATCACAATGACATGGCTAATTCACGGTAGAGTTTCTTCCGTGTGCTAATTTCTCAAACTTAAAATGAACTTGATTGTTTGTTTGATTGAAATTGATCAGTTGATTCCTGGGTGCTGCTCATCAGGATTGTTTGAAGAGAAAAGTGTGTTGACCCTTGAGGGCATATAACCAAGCAAACACAAGCCAATTTACACTTGTTATTCACAGAATGCTGGCATGAGAAAACCTTGTAACGTCTATCTTTGGGAAATATTACTGAAGGATTATGTGTTCTTGAGGAATATTACAACATTTTTGTGCACAGCCCATGACAACCTGATGTTCACTTGGTTGTCAGCATAAAGTACCATAGATTAGTTTTTGAACAATTAAGTACAATTCTTTCATACAGCTACAGTATATAGCATCGCCTAAACTAGATGTAACCACTCCCTTTAAAGCAGTAGTTAATAATTATCCATTTCACATGAATGATAAATTAGAAAACAGCTGCCATTGGTCCATACACTGTTTCTTAGTGAATACTTACTCAGTTTATGTATGTGTCACCACTGTACTGTACTGTAAAGTTCTAGTCTTTAACTGAATAGCAGAGAGTCTGACCTGCGGAGGCAAGTGGCAGAACCAGGAGATGCAGCAGGACTAAAGCAGACGCGAGGGGCAGCATGGTGCTGTGGTGAGAACCTCCTGGTCTGAGGAAGCTAGATACCCAGCTGGTGGAACATTCGCAAGGCCTGGACTCCCCTTCAAAAAACAAACACAGAAAAGAGAGACACGTGAGCAGAGAGACACTTCATGTTGGTCAGAGTCAGAGTCGTATCAAAAAGCCATGTCCTCATATGCGCGCATAATAATGCAGCTGATGACATCGAGCCTTCAACTGACGGCTACAGAGTGTACTAAACAGAACAAAACAACAGTACAGTAGGTGGAAATTAACTGAGAGACACAATGTTGTTTGTGATGTGCTATATTTTGACCTACACTTTCAGACTATACTGTTAATTGCCGCGGTGACCCTATGAGGAGTGGAAGTTACCTCAGTTTTATTTAAATTGAAACATCTATTTCTGTCAACCAAACTGATAAAGACAATCACTCCACACATTTGAAATGTCTGATGACTATAATGTATTTCTTTCTAATCATATGAGGCCTAGCCTTACAGGAATAAAATAAACAAATGTAGGAGACACACTGTGTACTGTATACTGTACAATACATCAAACAAGTAACTTTAAAGGGCTGGAATATGTACACACCCATGACACGATGCTTTGTCAAACACAGCATCACCTGCCAGCTAACAATAGCATGCTAGCAATACAACTCTGCTTTATGTCGGCCTGCCAGGCACATCAGCCAGGGACACACTCCTGGTTACATTGAAAGGCTGGTATCTGTCAGGTGGACAGTTGTCACAGCTCCCAAGACCATAACACAGCACAGCCTCTAGCCTCTTGCAAGGAATACACAATATGACGCGGAGCAGCTGTCTAGCTGAGAAAGCACCTCGCTTAGGCAGCTGCAAGTCCATCCACACCATTCACACTAATGTCAATTATAGCTGGAGCCGTTTGAGTTTAACTAGAAAAAGGAATTTCAATGTTCTGTATGTGAAAGGTTATGTTGTTGCATGCAGGATTCTGGTACCTTATTCCGTTCAAACTGAAAAAGGATTCTGTATAAAATCGGTGGCAGCATAATAAATCATAATTTGCATGAATGTAAACATTCATAAAAGCATCATGGTACAGTGAAGGAGAAAACGTGATCATAGTGGGTACTAGCAATGGCACCCCTACAACATATTACTGTAGATTATATTATCATCATATACGTCAGTATCAATAGGCTAGACATCTCTATTCAAATCCCAGATCTTGCTGGTCTGGTGTGGCTTGAGGGTGTAATTGAATGCAGGTCCCTGGGTCTGGGCCAGCTGAGATATGGCTAGATCATGTCTAGATTGAGATGTGAGCAAATGCCAGACCAATGGAGTCCGAACACAGGATACAGACTTAGAGGAGATGCATGAATTATTGTTATTTGCAGCCCGTAAAGCCACAGAGAAAGACATGCTTAGAAATGTTAATAATACGGCAACACCCACATACTAAGTTCGACATAACGCCTGGGCTTTGCAACTGGTGAAACGCAATACAGCAGGGATTTTATCTCCATGCTGGGCCGTATCCTAGCAACACCTTTCAAAGGGAACAGTTTGCGGGCAGCAGGGGGCCTTTTGTGACCAGGAATAAAACTACGCAAACAGCAATTTTAATCAGGAACACCAGAATAGGGACCATGGGGTGTTGTGGTCATCTTTGAAATTCATTCATCCATCAAACCATGACAAAGCACCCACAATAAGCTTATCAAAAATAGCCTATACGTCTCACTCCTCCATCCTTCTGCATCTCTATTGATAATCCCTCTCTCTGTAAACATGTAGCCTATGCTTTTTCTAACAAATCATGCATAGCCTTTATTTATGCATACTGTACCTTTCCCTAAGAGACTATAATGCAAGAAAACCACAGATCCTATTAATGAACTGAATGTCTCTGAATTGAAGCAATGTTAGAAGGCAGCAGACCGCCACAACACAGAAAGGCTGCCATAATCAGTGTTAACTGATTACCTCCTGTTGTAAAAGGCTGAATGCACGTGATGAGAGCGCCCTAATCTTCACTGCGGATCAGCAGCCACAGATGTGACAGCCCTCATACAAGGCCATTTCTCCTCCTCCATAAATCACACCCTAGACCTTGCCAGAGCTATTACCGCCCGCGGTCTGCCCCCCTCCCGCCATCCCTCCCTTTCACCAACCTCTGCTTGCTTGGCATTGCTTTGCTCCTTGAATTTCAATCTCTGCCATCCCCCAGCAAAAACCCCTGGTGCCCCTCCTCAACCCCTCTCCCCCCAGCCCATGGTCCGGTTCACTTCCCTTAGTGATCGCAGCCCATTCCCAAGCACTGTATATTCAGCTCCAACCCCCATGTGACAACATGCTACTGTCACATTACAGCAACTAATAAATTGGTGGCGCTTGAACGGTACCCCTTTAAGCCCTTTGGGGTCTTAGGCTAGACCCTATATAATACCCTATAGACCCTATTGGACCCCCACCTCTCCCCTCCAACACATATCTTCAGCCTGGCCTGATCCGAGCTGCCTAAATTATCGTGGAGGCTTTTTGGAGATGTCATTCCTTATCAGCTGGGACACATCCAATGTGGAGGATGGAGTGGGAAAGGGACGTGGGTGGGGGTCAGGGGACTTTACAAACAAGATGGAAGAGGTCTTCATTCAGCTGACCTTAAATGCACTCGCCTGCCCACACACACAAACACACACCTACTGTACACACTCGCTCTCACACACACACACACACACATACACCAGTCATTAACAGCAGATTTACAATAATCTTGGCAGACATGAAAACACAACTGAAATACTGTGAGAATACACTGTGAGAATGCCCACACTGAATATTTCAAGAAAGGCAAATACTCTGGATTAGCAAAAAATGATTGCTTAAGAGTCACGAATCACCCTCAAATTGCAAATACTAAAGTGTCCTGTTAAAAAACAAAAGTGTAAGAGGATTGTGAATTCAATTCAATTGAAGGAATTAATTAAACTGTGGGTTAGACTAAAATAAGGCATTACATTAGCAACTCTGGCACGCAAATGTTTTAATTTCTTCTGTTTAATCTTGTACACTTTATGTTGAGATTATGTTTCCTGATCACCTATTTTGTGCATGTGCTTCACATTTAAAAATAACACACCCGAGACATTAACAAGCTATTTCTAACAGTTTCTGCTCACAGGCTCCTGAAAAAAGGTTGCAGAGAAAGACGTACGTTGTGTTAATTTGAACTGAATCAAGTTTGTGACTTTAAACTTGATTCTCAAAGTCCTAATTTGTGCAACTATCTTGTTACTGTACTGTACAGAAAATATCAACTGACACCAATTTATAAATACTGCTTGGTCAAAGACATTTTACTGTCCCGCTGAACTAGCATATTGACATAAAGAGAATAAGAGAAATGTGCAAATCTGTTGTGCTATGCCAAACGACAGGGCTATATTTTCATATCAGTTTACACAATGAAGCCACCATCCTCTGCATTTTACAGGAGATCCATGTAGCTAGATCAAGCAGTTAATTATTAATGGAGGAATCATTAACATTAAAATTCAAAGTGAGCACAGAGACAAGCTGCATGTCTCAGACCTGAAAGACTCACTCATTTGATCTCCCACCTACACAGCCCTCCATATCTTTGCATGGGAAAATGAGAGTGGGTCTTGGCTGGGAAAAGCACAAGTTAATATGCCCCGGTAGACCTAGAGAATGATTATATTACATCAAGGATGCAGAGAGACTATATCCAAACCTATTACACAGCATAAAAAACAGACACCCCAGCTCCACCACTACCACCCAAGACACAAGCAACACCTGCAGATATAGCCTACAAGCTGCCCACAGTTTGCCAAGACCCCCTGTTTCTGAAGAGAACCTTTGTTTCACTAGAAATCAAAATGATAGAACCTTCTTTTTTTTCAATAGCAGCTTGTTTGTCCTCAGTCATGTGAAAACTCTGTTATATTTTCTCCTGTCAAATCAAGTGAACTCAACTCAATTTGAAAAGGTAAACATATTTTCTTCACAATAGAAAGGATGAAGAATAAAATGCAACAGAATGAATGAATAAGCAATTAACATAATTAAGTGTTTCATTAATATTGTTAAAATGTAAGGCTCCATATTTATTCCTAGTTAACACATAGCCACCATGTTTCAGTAGAAGTTGTATGGGTTCACATCAGCTACTGTAACAGTAGAGGATGATTCTTCTTCTACTACAGTCCTTCTCCTTCTTCTTCTTCTAAAAAAGGCTTTGTTTACAGTGTATAGCAAAGTGACTCATACTTTTAATGTAATGTAAGCATTATGATAGGATCAATGTTATGATAAGATGATGGCAGTGCCATAAGACTATATCTGATCAACCAGTCTGATACAGTACAGGGACCAGTCTTGCTGCCTGGCAAAGAAGTCATGATGTAATCAGGCAGTATTCACTGACTCCATGTCTCTATCTGTCTCACAGTAGAAGCACAGTGCTATGCTAATGGGCGGTATTTATCAGCACCCTACATGTCAAAACAAAGTGCACTGGAGGAATATACAGCCTTGGTAACCTCAGCTGACCCAAGCATCAATAACACCATTGAATGCATTCAATGGATGGTATAATGTTTGTCCACTGCAATAGATCAGTTGCTTACAAACAAATGAGGGTGGAGAAAGAATATAGCCCAGTTTCAGACGATGAAAAGAACCTGTTCACCGGCAAAGATTTACACCGGCACTCTGCCGCCCATTTGATTTATAGGAATTTTTACGGCCACTCCACAGTCTGACCTGATCATTCATTTAACCCTTCCTCATCAGTAACGTCCAAAGTTAATGTGAACCGCCTATTACATGACACTGCCATGAGATAAATAAATGGAGGTTGCAGTTCATTTTTACGTTATGTAATTACTAAAAGAAACAAATGAGGTATTGATTTTTCAATTCAGTAGTCACACCCTTCCATCTAAAACTCTATTTGTACAGTATGATACAGTGTGTTAAAAGGTCATGAGGAGTACCACACTCAATAAAGGAGAGTGCACAATTCAATTACTGCCTGCCACTATTGTACAATAAAGACATCAGCTAAGTGGTTTCTATAGGAACACAATGACATGTTTTAAGACCTATATCTCAGCCACTCAACCCCCCATTTGCTCAATGCTACACATGCTTTCTAGAAAAAAACAACGTTAATTACTAGCTGAGAGAGGCTTACTTACACTGTACGGTCAATTTCACCAACATCAAAGAAAGAAAACAGAGTTCACAAATACCAAATGCAAACAATTGCTTCCTTAAGTACAGAGGTAAAAATCAATATGTCAGTAAATGACAGAACACATTGGCCTAAAGTAAATAAATTTTAAATTGGCTGGCTAAATATAAAGTAGGTGGAAAAAAACTATGGAAATATGAATCTAAGTAGAGTCTTCCCCAGTCATTTCTCCATTCACCACCTTACTGGATTAAAGGAAGTGAATCCAACATTAGGCCACGGATTAACTTTGCAATGGGAACGTTTTAACAGAAGCCACACACATCCTGATTCACTGCATTCTAGTGATTGAGCAGATGTACAGCCCTCACCTCAACGAGCCACCGGAGAAGAGCAAGGAGCAGAGGCTTGGTCCGTGCTGCGGATGTCTGTACACCACAGTGTGTGTGTGTGTGCCTGGGATGAGCTACTTAGCACTGTCCCCTCTGGTGTCCCTCTCCTGCCAAGTGTCCTAAATTCTCCTCTCCCATTGTCTGTCTCACAACTGCCTGTGGATGGAGTCTCTCTCTCTCTCTCTCTCTCTCTCTCTCTCTCTCTCTCTCTCTCTCTCTCTCTCTCTCTCAGGGGCACAGACCCCGG